>JAPQRN010000010.1:1132211-1150242 GCA_037367275.1 Coranthus polyacanthus
CACACACAGACACACACACAGACACACTCACACACACAGACACACACACACAGACACACTCACACACACAGACACACTCACACACACAGACACACACACACACACACAGACACACACACAGACACACTCACACACACAGACACACACACACAGACACACTCACACACACAGACACACTCACACACACAGACACACACACACACACACAGACACACACACAGACACACTCACACACACAGACACACACACACAGACACACTCACACACACAGACACACACACACACACAGACACACTCACAGACACACACTCACACACACACACACACACTCATTTCTCTTTGATGTAGTGAGCTCTTCCGGCCGTCATCGCTCCTCGCTTTGTTTTCTTTTGTCATCACCGTAGTTTTTAATGAAGCGTGTCATTCGGAAATGATTCATATTTTCAGTAAAAACATGTTTCTTTATTTGGATAATTTATGAAACCCTAAAAGGAGGTAAACAAACATTTTTTACCTGCTTTTAGGGTAAAACCAGTTCAGACAACCCTGTCAGGATGAATAGATCTGTGCATTGCTGGGGTTTTTGGGCCAGAATGTGTTGTTGGATCCCAGTTAAAAGCCTTGGTTGTTTGTTGTGTTGTCATTTGCTCTAACAAGGTATTGATACAGAACTGATGAAATGGAGTTAAATTTTAGGGACGAGGCTCTCCTTTCAGGTTAGGTAATGAAGCAGGACTCCCTTTAGCACCCGTTTTTTTTTACAGTCATGTAATTTTCTAAAGATTGAAACTGACAAAAATTGGGAAGACTTTAGGAATCTCTGTACTATTTAGCAAATAGTCACACCATTTATTTTTTTTGGTTTTGGTTCAGAGCTGTTTTTTTGTCTTAAAGTCATTAAACAAACCAGACATTTTTTATAATGTTACAGTTGTGAAAGGAAAGCTTCTCTGGAAATCTCAGGAATTTAAATGTCTACAGATATGTATCCATATGTAATTTCAAGAAAACAGGCTTGGAAATGGATAATTGTCATAACATAGTATTGTAACTGATGTGTGATTAACCTCTAATAAAAAAAATTGGAAATTTAAACTGTAACATTTGTTGTACTTTCATCTCTTAATCCTTTTCTAATTGCCAAACATTTATAAAATCTGTGTCCTCGCATCCCTCTGTTCTTTTTATGATTCTCCTGTTTTTTTTCCCTCTCTACCTGTATTTCTTTTCTTTTTTTATGTCGGTGATCTTTTTTTTCTAAACAGGACCTCCTATTATCTCTTTCCACACCAGGCAGAAGAACTTTGCCCGAGGCATCGAGCAGCAGCTCCCAGATGGCATGGTGGTGGCATCGGTGCCAACGGAGGTTCAGTGCCACGAGGAGCTGTCGGACCCTGTGCCCGACCCAGAATACCTCACAGGTATGAATCCATATTTCATAGTGCACTTTGTTCGCTCACAGCTGTGGAATAGCACTTCATCACCGTCCTGTCGGAAAACCTCATCGCACAAGAAAACTCTATACGGCTTTCCAACCGTTGCTGAATGTTCTTTAAATAGCCCAGAGTTTTTCTAGACACAGCGTGACATTTTAGCTGTCACTTATAATATGTGGGCACGGCAAACCTTATAGCTGAAAGGGATTTCTTAAAAAGAAAAGGCTGTAGGTTTAAAGCTAGAGCTCAATGAGCTGCTAGTGTTGGAGTTCTCGTCCATTTAGCTCGATCATATTTTGAACCAATTCTAATTTTCCATTTTCGATCGTGTTTAACTGTCGTTGTGTCTACTTTTGACTCATCCTTCTCTTTTAACTTATGCGCATCAGGTTCTGGTAGGTTTTCATTGAAGAAGCAAAGTTATTGTCTGTCATATGGAGAATATGTATTTATTCTAACGTTATATCTGACGTCCATATTAAGTGAAGTCAAATTCCCAAACATCAGGTAAAAGTGATTCCTGTAAATGCTTCATTAGCAACAGTGTCTTTCCATTTATTGCACAAGCACCAGTCTTTTGGCATTTTATAATATAAAACACAAAAAAAATACATAAAAGAAATTCCGATTAATATAAACAAATGTTTTAAGGAGGGATTTAAAAGATGATATTAACGTAGCCTGTCTGATTTCAAAGGGGAAGTCTTGAAGTGTTGTACGGACTGTAAAGCCCTTATATTATATATTATATATTGGGCTATATAAATAAAATGGAATTGAACTGAAGTCATTCCATGTCAATAAATAAAATACCAATCAAGACCTAAGAATGACAAGCAGAGCTCCATCTAGAGGCACATACGGCTTCAGTGAATCTTTAACATAAGTAGGAGCCGGTCCATTTAATGCTTTATAAATTAACAATAAAGTTCACTATATTGGGGGTGATGTTCATGTCTTTTAGCGACTGTGTTCTGTACTAGTTTGAGACAGTGAAGGGAGCTTTGACTTACACAGCGGTGTAGTCTCGAAAAAAATGAGAGCATGAACACGTTTGTGTGGATCATCCTGAGGTTAGAAAGGATCTAATATTTGACTGGACCACCTTCTTTACTGGTTCTTTCCTCTCTTCCCCTCACCTATCAAATGAATGCATGAAAAAAAAAAATTCTCTATTATGTCCCATGGTAAGAAGCTAAAGAATCTAATATTTACCAGAGACAGCCGTCGTGCTGTAATCTGCTGCGGAGGTTGTGCATGTTGTCAGTTCTCATATCGATATCCATAATCTCAGAACTTTTTTCCTCATGTAGTTTGACATTAAGTTTATTTTTGGCCTTGTTTGTCTTATTGTCTTGGCAAATCAGCACTGGCAAATAATAAAACAGCAAAGAGAAAGAGAAAGGAAAGAGCAGGCTGAAATCCATGCTCATTATTTAAACTGCATTCAGCTGTTACTCTGCCGTGAACTCTTTACTGACATTGCTGAGATGTTGCTGCCGACTCCGTTTATTTATTGCACTGCATCAGCATACTCAAGCTTAGTCAGATATCATAAGCCGTATTGTTAAATATGAAGTTTCAAGCCTTGCAGAATTTTTTTTTTGTACACATGCTTTTTACCCAACCGTAAGAATGGCGGTTGATGCACCGTAGCTTTGATGTCCTTTCCACAAACCAGACAAAAAAAAAAAAACATGTGCAAAAATGTACCTAAAGAATTTTCCAGCTGTTGTTTCTCCCTGCGAGTCGTGCTGGGAGAAACAACAGCCTCTATCCACATCAATAATGATGATGAAGGGGAAAATAGGTAGGACATTAGCAAGATAATTTTTCATCAGGGAAGTGTGTGGAGCAGAAGAGGGGCACGGCTGGGTGGGTTGTACCACCACTGTCAGGATTCATTAGTCGGTGGCATCAGAAGCCATCTCGCTGTTCTATTCATTACCAGTGCAGCACACGCCAGCGCTGTTTGAGCAGCACACAGATGTCCCGTGTGAAACAGCTGCCATAAACACAAAAAGAAGAATCATCTCCATCCTTGACTAACTTTATATCAAGCAACTCCACAAGGCCAAAGATGTGTCTGCCCATCTGCTCGCCTCATTATCTACTTAGTGCGACCTTATTTATTTTGGCTTGATTTTATATTTTGAATCCCTAAATGTTTGCTTCATTTATGTAGCTGGATGGTAAAAAGTATCTAAAGACACATAAAGCTGAGAATAGCGTCTCCCCAGTTATTTCTTGATGATGGTATTAATATTGTAAAACACATGGGAGCAAAATAAAGCACTGACATCTGTAATGAAGAGGACACTCTCCGACTGCTTTGCCTGCATAAACAATAAGCTTTTTCTTCGCGTTCGGAGTGCAACAGAGAGTAAGACAATAGAGTAAGTGACATTAATAATTATATTTCAGCATATTTCCTGGAAAGGCATTCCATTGAGGCAGCCTGCTGGCTAAGCTTATTTTGCTGAATTGCCGTACAGTGTAGAAAGAAGCAGATTGCAGGTGGGGTTTATCGCTCGTTGTTGATACAGCAGCAGAGATACAAGGCCAGTCATGGCAGCAATTCAAAACCACATCATCTCAGGTTACGTCCGAGGTGACGGACAATCAAATGACGACAGAGCGGCGGTGGTTCCAACCGGCTTTTATTGGAAACAGAGGATATTAAAACGTCTAATCTAAATGGATCTTCTCACTGTCGAGCCCCCGACCCCACAACCCCTCCTCCTCTTTGTCCCACCCCCCCGCTCACACAGCTCAAACCTTTTTATCCCAACATCACCCTTGGGCTCTGAGTGCACACAGCCCACAGCAGAGCCAAACACAGCGGCAGCTTTCCTCTCGTGCCTCTGTGATGGGCCTTTGCTGCAGCAGCCGTGGGCTTTATTGAAGAGTCATGCCAAGAAATAAGATATCATTTCAGAACAACCAGCTGAGTGCCATATGAGCACATGATGTTAATGGATGCTCTACGGCGCATGGAACGTGCAGTGTGGAGGTCCCAAGAAATAGATGGATAATGAGCATAGAGAGATAACTGCACTCAGCCAGGCCTTTCTCCTTTTAGTTCTGTGCCAGCGCTGGAGAAAAGTCTGGTTGATCCATTATCATTCTGAAATTGGGGGAAAAAACTGTGTGTCTTGTTTGCGGTCCTCATGAGAAAAAACAGGAATTAAATAATCTTTCTTCTAGAGCCGAGCTTGGATGTTTTTATTTTTATATTGACATGTTGCATGAACTAAAACTGCTTTGTGTTCCCGTGTTACGGAGATGCAATACATTTCCACTTAAGTATTACTGCATATTTCTGTTGGATGGTGGATAAAGGTTAAAAGAACATTCCATTTATTGTTCTTACCCACCTCACTCATTTGAAGTTAAGACATCGGTCAAAGCTCTCTGCAGATTTCACATGGATTCGTGACGGTTTGTTCTAGTTGTGATGGCAAGCTTAAAACATACATTTTGAGTTTTCCAAAAGACGACGTTGTTCACCTTCATCGCTGTATGTTGGAAGAAAAGAAGGCCCTACCTTTCAGCTCGTTTATATTTTATATGTTTCACAATGAAGTGACATGCTGTTCCATCGCCTTGTCAGGAATGATGCAAGTATCATATAAATGCCTCATGAAAGCTGACAGGCATTCACTCAGTGTCCATAAGTGCACAGAGTAGTGCTTCAGGCATAACAAATGCGTTGCATAGCAGAGTTCATATTTTGGCCATATACCTATTTTGTACAGAGAATAAACTTCCCTTTCAATGTGTTTGTGACTGACACAGTCGCAGCAAAGACATAAAACATACCTTCTATTCGTTCCCGAAACTAATTTACAGTCACAAAGAAATCTACCTAGTCGTATTACCCCTCCGTCCTGCTAGATTTCTGAAAAATCATAATAACATTTTCAAAAGCTGTAATAGAAAAGTGAATGGAAAGACATGATTCTAAACAACAGACGGCAAACAACACAAACATAAAAAATGTTATTTGGATGAATCAACACCTTGCGATGGCTTAAGAAATACTTCACAAAGGAGTACTGATTTCCGTGCTAAATTGTACTGTTTTATCCTTTCTTGTATTGTGTTTTTTTTTCACATTTTTAATCACATGTTTCTGCTCACTCTGACCCTGTTTAAAAAGTTTGAGCTCATGGCATTTAATCTGAGGTGGTAAAAATCTCTCAAAGATACTCCAAGCAACACCTTATTTTCAATCTATCCCTGGTCGACCTGCGCCTGATAAGCTGGGTAAACATGAACTAAAATGATCAACTGTACTTTGAACATGTGCCAAAACTATACACATACTTCATGTGAAAACTAGTTTTAAGAGCTGGTATGCCAAAAGACAAGCAAGCTAAATTGTTCGCATATAGTTGCATGCCATCTAGTCTGAACGTACTTTTGACTTTCCTTGATTAAACATTGCTAACTTTTCAAAATTGCACTGTTCTAAGTTCACCTAAAGGGATAGTAATTAAATGAATAATTTATTGGTTTAGAGGAGTAAAGGAGATGATTCCCATTCCTTATTACCTGATTGCAGGAGATTCAAATAGCATCTTTTACTTTTTTTAGCTTCTCAGTTTTCAAGTGCTTAAAATGTGTGTGAGAGAGTTTTTTGATTAAAAATTTCTTACCAGAAAGCTTTTTTTCAAAGCCAAAACCTCCGCTGGCCACTAATCACTGTCATTGGTACTGATCAACAATCTTGTCACCCCTCCCATATTATGGTCCTTATGTTCTGTGGGGGCAGCAGCAAGTTTACTTATTGGCCTTTTAAAACAGATGGCCCATCATACGCTCATTGAATTCCTTCTTAGAAACATTTGCTACCTCTCAGCTGTATGACAGCGTGCTATGAGAAAGCAGAGAAAAAACTTGTTTCAGCTTAGATTTCTTGGCTGGGAAAGTGGTGGCACCATCCACATTAAGCCACCTGGGGCATCTTCTCACCTTACTGCACCTGTTCTCTTGGCCTCCGTATTTCCACTGAGCGCACAAACACAACCTTCCAACGCCGTGCTCTCCAGCCGCAGCTAGCTGGCATGCTGCCACTTCCACTTCTCTCCTGGCAGGCCGTCAGCATTATCGCTGCACCTGCAGTTAATTGCAATGCTCAGGTAATTGTCTGTGGGGTAGACAGACGTGCAGAGGCGGCATCGGCAAGAGGAACGTCTGTTGAGCCACGATGAGAGCCTGCCACCCCTCCGTCCCTTGCTGATTTGCCCAGGTTTGGTTGCTATGGTCAGTGTATTTGTCACAGTGTCAGCACTCCTTGTTCCAGCCCCCTCCGGCCCTCGCAGGGGTGAAATCATTCATCTTCCTATTCATCTCTGGGTTTGGAAGCCATTCATCATGAGGCCAGAGACCTCCATCAATTATTCCAATGGGAGAAAGAGTGAGGAAAGGCAGGCTTTTGAAAGGCAAATACATCTTAATTTAATTGGAAAGCAAGTATGCTCAAGGCTGCTAAGCAGATTTCCCCTAAGATGGCGCTTGAGAGATAACGGAGCAGAAGAGAGAAGATAGACAAAGAAAAATGAGGGAGAAAAAGAGATAACGGTAAAGAAAGATGAAAGAAAATACAAAGAAAATTTGGAAGATGAAAGAAAGAACCCGGAGTACAAAAAAGAAGCACTAACAAGTGAATGAAGGACAGTCGTTTTTTTCTGCAATCACCAGGCAGGGGAAGAGCAGAGCGAGGACGAGAGAATCCATTGGTGGAGGTTATAAGGGCATCAGAAGGGGCCGTGACCCATTCTCATCCTCGGCTAGCTGCCATATAATGACACTGCCTCTGCTATCTGCAAACTCACATCAAATCTGTTTCATTTTCAATGGGTGTCTGAGTGTGTACATGTCTGTGTTCAAATCGATGGAACACAACAGAACGCCAAAGGTGAAATAGTCGCCCCTGCCATTCACCCCAGCTCTGCAGCCGATCCTATGTCATTTGTCGTCAAAGCCACGACAGATGACATTGGTTTATGCTCATAGGTTTGGAGAAATGGCTGACATAATAGTTTGGGCAGTCTGAAGGAGGAGGGGGAGGAGGATCACCACCTACCCAAGACTAGAGCAACAAGGACCCAAGGGTCTCAGTGTTGCACTGACATCGTGGTTATTTGATTAATTGCTCCTCCATTTGGCAATTTGCACAGCTAATGTGTGCCCCACCTTTACTAATCAGGCCATGCACCTCCCATTGTAGTCACCTTACAAACTGTTTTAATTCTGGACAATTCTGCACCATGCCATGTGTGTCAAGCACAAAACAGAAAGCACTGTGCTCTTAACGTGGTGAGATAAAAAGGTATGAAGCATAGACTATACATACAGTGGAGAACGTGACAAATTTGAAGCCAAAATGTCTCGATCTCCCCCTGGTGGCGGCGTTATGTCATAAATCCCACCTCGTCCATGTTATTCAATGAGACTTCGGCCAATCTAAACTACACAACCAAAGTGATTTCAGACTTTTTAGGTTGATTCCATCAAATCGTCTTCTTACTGATTAGTAAGTTATTTGATGTTTTAAAAACTGGTGACTGACAGCTGTAGTGACCTACCACGGTCCTGAATCCATGGTGCAGTCGGGAACCAATCCAGCGGCCGGCCGGCGGGTGGACGTGACGTCCCTATACGTCTCTACTGCCCAGGCTCCGGCTCCAAATAGTGTCACATGGCAGCTCCTGTGAATGCCGGGTTTTGGCTTTATTTTTACACAGTGGGAGGAAACAACATTACAACGTCCATCTTTTTGTTTTCTCACAGTCTGAAGTGATGAAGAGGTGTGGGCGGTGGATGACTTTCTATCCAGTACCATAATGTAGTGCTTATGCCGACAATGGAGAAAGCAGGACTTAAAAACTAAGTTAAACATGTCCAATAATACCAACATTATTCTCTGGTAAAAGGGAAAAGCAGTTGACAATTTACCCGAGGTCCTTTTCCTTGGGTTTTTGTAAATGTGTTGAGTCCCATTCCCTATTCCTTTTAAAACATTACAAACCAAATAAGAGTAAGTAAATAAATTAAAATCAAACAAATAAGTTGAATTGTACATATTTGCACCCTCCGATAGCTCTTCATGCTCAAAGTAGCAATTCTAATTTCTAACCATTTACAATAGTATGTCAGAGTTTTTAAAATGTCCAAACCAAACCAGCTGTGTGTCCTTCAGTTTCAGAAACCCCATACCTGCTCAGCACCTGTTTATTTTGTTAAGATCTTGTAAGCGTCATGGGGCCTTTTTAAAGCATTTAAATCCCAACAAGTCTGTGAGTACATGTTGATAATAACACCCATTTGATTTGAAACCACAGGGGAAATCCAGTTCATTGACGTATAGGAAGTAAAGCTCAGTCTTAATGACAAGGATTGACTTCGTTGCTGCTGCTGATTATATCACCAGAGCACTGGCACATTCTTTCTCAGTGAGATTCCCAGTATCCGATATGTGCGGCATTTTAATATGTGTGTTAGAAATCCTGAACTTCTGTTGTGCACCTGCGTAAAATGTAAAATCCTGCCAACAAAGTTTGTCAATTTTATCTCATCATCTTTCACACCTTGTTTGAAGGATTTGAACAGATATGTACCCAGGAACACTTTAGAAGCACTTTAACTGAAATGTATGAAATCACTGTTGGATGAACTTCAAACTTTTTTCTATTAGAATTTGACTTGACATTTATGCTGAAAGGTTAAGACACAAAGTTAAATGCCAATTGTTCCAAACTGAGCTCCTATCCATTAATAATACATGGTTATTGGTCCAGATTGCAGTTTAGGGTAATGAACACGGTTGCAATCAGTGCATTTTAATATTTAGAGCCTTGATTAGATTTGAATTGATCAGAGTCCTCTGGAAGTGAGACTATTTATTTATTTATTTATTTTTAAGCCCAAGCGAGGAGCCTTTTCATCATCAAGGTCATCGTTTGTGTTACTGCATTCCCCTCATCTTGTCATATTCATCCAGGCCTCCCCTTGGGCTCTGCCCCCTCCGCACTTTCCCCATGCTACGAGCCCTTAGATATGTCAGCTGAGAGATGGCACATAATCTATATTTTATAAGGTCTTGATATAATTGGTGGCAGTGAGGGAAGGTCATGCCTTCAGGGGCCTTTGTGTTTCCCCCAGTGCCTTTCAAGTAGAAATTCTCAAACAACCGCCCCTCTGGTTAAGTCGCAGTTTGGACACGATGAGGCAGATGAGGCTTTGAGTACGGTGTCACTGTTTTACGGGGAGTGGAGAAGTGAGCTGGAGCGCAGCAATTATTCAGCATGTATTTACTTTGAAAAACATGCGGGGGCTTTAATTTATTCAGCAGCGAGACACATTCTCGAGTGAATTCTTTAGTGTGACGACAGTCATGTCTCGCAGCAGAGTTGGTGTCAGAATTGTGAAAATAACTGCCTTATGTTGGGGGAGTTTTATGAAATAAAAGTTACAAAAGTATAAAGTTCTCTTCGACAGAGAAGATAATTTAAATCACTTTGTGCTGTACTTGAACTTTAACTCACGTATCAGCTGTGTAGCAACTTAGCAATTTAAAAATGTTTTTTCAAGAGCACAATGATTTTTTTTTTTTTTTTTTCAGGTTATTTGGACATAAAAAAGATTATTGAAAGAATCTGCTAGGACGTGTGTTTATAAGACTAACTACACTTCAAAGATGTTTGTCTGCCTGGATACGCAAAAATCACTGCACCAAGTTTCCATGGTTGCAGTTTAGGGGAATGAATATCCTTTGTGTTACTGTAGGATATGAGCCATGATCAACTACATTTGGGGGGCATTTGATTGAATGACAGGACTGCGGGTCCTTGGTGGAGGTATGCGCTATTAGAGTGCCCTTCTAGTAATGCAGGCAGTAAGCACAAATGAAGCTGGAGCAATATCCTTACTTCTGACCTCTCACAATTAAAACACACCTTCCCAGAGTCAAACAGCCTTGTACCAGCACCGAGGAGTCTGAACATAACACACCACTACTTCAGCAGTTTGCACAAGTAAGAGTGTCTTCAAGCATGTGTTCAACTGTATCTGTCTGTTGCAAAGTGGAAGAGAGTTTATTTATCAGTACATTATACAACATAATTTGGCATATGATCTGCTTTTAAGAGGAATCATACAGATACAGAACAGGAAGAAAAACGCAAATTAAAAAATGTACTTCGACTTTTATTTCAAGCACTTCATTTCATTTGCAAATATACATCCATTCCTCATTCCTGCATCCAGGATAGGTCTAGTCCTCTAAGAGCAAAGATGGACCGAGGATCGAGTGTTTGTCGACAAATGTTCCTTCAACTTTTCCTGAATGTGAGGAATGGATGAATATTTACAAATGAAATGAAGTCGACCAGACAAATCCTGAAACATGTTGTGTTCATACTGTCTACAATGAAATACAAGTCAAAAAGTACATTTCAACATCACTGCATAATTTTTTTTTATTTGCCGTACTGTTCCATCTATTTCTTATTTCTTATATTCATTTTAAATGGGCCGAGTACCAGTGTAAATATGGCATTTTACAGAGAGTGTTGCATCAGGGATTGTGTATTATTGTTAGGCTCATGAGTGTCTTTGTCAGTTCAGTTGATACTTTACAGTCAATGCTGTCAGCATTAAGAGTTGGACTACTCCATTTTAACCTGCAGGAGTTTGTGTAACGTGTTTTGCTATCACAGAGTTAACGATATCACTGTCACATTTCATCATATTCTTCTTCTTCTTCAACTTCAGGTCTGCAGGTGGCTTCAGACAGCCAGCCATGCAGTAAGCCTGGTTTTAGACAGATGTTTTGCCAAAGCATTGGTGGAAAACACAACATTAGTCTAGGTAAATCCCATTAATTACCTTGACTCTCAACACAGTCTAGGTAATTAATAGGAAACACTGAGAGTGCATAGATATAGTATTGCATTCTAATTATAACTGCTGAATATAAATGAATGTTTTTGTATTAAGTAGTATAAGGCTTTTCTAATACAAAGGTGACATGTTTTTGTATTGTACAGATGAAGTCATTAATTCACTTATTGTTCCATGAGTATTTCTTGTAGCAGAGGAAAGAAGAAAAGTATCTCCTGGACTGTAAATGAATCATCACAATGTTTCTGTGCATAAGTTTCTAGAGAGATAAATCTTTGTCGAGAATTTGTTTATACAGAAAAAAAGGCACCTGACGTATTAAAAATGGTAGATGAACGATTAAATAAAACCTTTATGATCTCCAGCAGAACAGTTCTCTTTATCAACAGTTTCTGGTCTGAGCTGTTCATCTTCAGAGGTTGGTGAAGGGCATCTTCAGCCCATCAGTTCAGTAGCTTTGTCATCAACTTCCAACTCGGTGTCGGCCTCCCCTCCTTGTCCCTCCTCTGTTGAAAAAAAAACCAAACAGTTCATGCTGACATAAGAGCTTCTATGTCATTGCCTTTTTCGTCAGCGTGATCAGTCAACCTCACATGCATATAGTTGTGTGTGAAAACACACATTTCACGTGCAAGCAGACGTGAAATCACTACAAACTATTTGGTTGATCACACTCTGACTGCGCAGTGCTTTGACCCACTGCTGTGACTGCACTTTAGCTGCACTTCCCTGTCAAGGGGGTTGTAACTGCGTAACACTTCCTGTCACTTCACTCTCTCTGTGCGGGAATACATTTGTGCTTTATCAGTCTCCCTTAGTCTCTTTTCTTAAGTGCATCCCTCTCTTTTCATCTTCCAGTGTGGTTATCCCTTCAATCAACTCCTACAAGACGAGGTATTCATAAATGAATTCCTGAGGAGAAGAAAAAAATGTATGTAGTACGTGTTAATGAAACAAAATATATACGCATTATTACCTGTGGCTAATAAATGTTGAATATGCTCAAGCGCTTAATGAGCAGCGATCTTTAAAAGATTTGATAATTCCCCAGTTGAAAGTGTGTTTTGCCTTTGGAAGGCTTGCTCGCTCAGTTCATTGATAAAGGTTTGGCAGGAACAGGAGTAAGAAAGTTAAAATGGGAAAATGCTCTGAAAGGTTTTATATGTCAAAGCATAAACAAGGCAACGTACTTCTTTGCTAGTTGTCATGTAGAAGAACTATCTCCACACTTTGCTTCAGCGTTGTGTCCGCGGTGAAGGAAGGTCTGGCTGAACCCATTTCTGTTCTGGAAAAGGGGGACAACACTCTCTGGCTTCTTTTGGTGGAACATTTGCACATGAATTAGAAACCCTGACCCTCCCCTCAAAAATTAAATTCTGCCCGATTCCCTGCTCCAAGTCTTTATCTTCATCTTGTTTCATGTAGGTTGGAGGGCTTTGAAAACCGTAACGAATAGATAGCGGACGGGGAGGAGAACGCCAACTGAAATAGGTGGCCAGTGACAAGCTTACTCCAACAGACAGCCGGTCAGCATGTGATTTGTTCTCCAACTGACTTCTACCAAATAACGAATTTGTTCACATGCATTTCGTTCTGCTGAGTGAACCAGGCTAAGGACACTCAAACTTGTAAATTACAACTTGCAGATGGAGTCACCAAAAGCAAACTGCTCCACAGTCTGTTTATGGCCATATGAGCACCTCTTTCAGTCAATGGTCTCATCTGCCTAAACCAACTGTAACAAGAGGGAAAACACATCGGAGTCCGAATCAACAGGAATAAACACTCTTTGCTTCAAAAATGTTGTATGACTAAACTTGACTTCTCCGGAGTTCCTGAATTGGTTGCTTAGTACCTACAAAAGGTAAAATTTCTATTTAATAATTTTTCTCATTTTAAATAATGTTTGCACATACAGTACATGCACATATTTATTATACTTTTTCATTGTACTCTTTGTGGGAACACAATTTTCCGCTAGTTATTTCAGCAGGTCTAATTTGAAGTACTTATCTGCTGTCAGGAGCCTTTTCATTTGCATGGATTCTATTAGACATAGCTTGCAGTGTAAATACATGAGCTCTACAGCCGTTTCTGTTTTCAATCATAATTCAAATACAACATTTGAAGCTCAATTAAAATTCAATTTTGAATGCCAGCTCTCAATGGTAATCACATTTAGGTAGGGTTTTAATTTATTCATTGACGCTGATTAATTGTGTGGAATTGCTCCAGCCATTTCCTGTGTTAAACGTCAGTTAATTAGCTGACAACATTGGATGGGATAATTAATGCAGCTGGGGGTCACAGCATGTTAGCAGAGGGAGAGTGCAAGGTGCAGTTCCCAGTGCCACAGTCCTGCCTGCCTTGTAGCCACCTGCAGTCAGTGCAAGCAGGAGGCCTGATTTAGACCTAATGAGGCTTGAGGTTTGAGTCCCAGTGTTCCTCTTCCAACTCTGGTTTTAATATTTGAAAAAGAATCAGGCAGCAGTGACCATTCAAGTGCCACAGCAGGACAATGCCAGGAGGATAAGTAATGACCTCTGCGGTCCACTGTGGAGCCAGCCTCTCTGTCAAAAGCGATGGAGTATGTTGTTTGTCTTTATAGGTAGGTTAAGGGCATCTGGAGCCCATCACTTATTAAGTTTTGTCTTTATCAGCCACACCACACTGCACCTTCCTCCACAAACACACAAACACACACACACTCTGTAAAATGTTGATTCCTTGGGCCTGATGCTCTCGGGTCATGCATATATTACATTTTGCATTTCTCTAGAATTTGATCAGACCAGTTGTAGTTGTTAGTTTGTTGTTTATATTTCTGTAACGTACCATTTGCTTCTTTGCCTGCGTTGTATACAATATAAAGTGTAAGAAATCATTTCAGCTAAAGCTCCAAATGCCAGATGTTTAAGTCATGAAGCTGTTTAATGACTGTAGTAATTATAACAAGAGCAAAGGATGAAATCGGGCAGTTTCAGGTCAGGCTGTTTGTTTCACACAGTGAAAGCAAAACCGAGACCAAGTCATGACCAAGACCAGAGTGTATCAAGACCAAGACTTTGAAGACTAGACTAGATACAGAGCAGGACCAAGACCAGACCAGATATGCAACAAGGAGAACCAGCAACCAAGTTTTTTAAACATTACACATTGATATAGTTAACAGTTGTAGTGATATCCCTACAGCCGTGGTTTTGACAGGGTGCGAAATAAAATCTCGAGTCCTTTTTGTCCGACACGGAGACAAGGACGAGACAAGAAACATTCCTCAAGGTTGTATCGCTGCTTCAGGACAAAATGCATAGTATATATGTAATATGTAGTCACTTCAATTACAGTGAAGCACTTGTAAAACATGTTGACTGAAGTTTTAATACTTATTCAGTTTTGAGGAAGACGTGATGAAAAAATCAGTATTTTATAAAATAAACTCTAAAAATAAATAAATTCTTGATGATATTTAGATATAAGGCCACAGCCAAGTGTGCATCAGTCGCTCCAGCTCACGTAGAGTTGGTTTGGTGAAGATCTTTAGATTTTAATTAGGTATAGAAATGTGTGTGAATGAAATCAACTTGTCATGTCAGCTGTCTATTTAACACATGTATCAGGGCAGGGTTTATTTATAGAAAGGGGAGACCTGTGTGGGCAGTGTTTAAATTCAGTCGAATGGGGCTTCTGAGGCAGGCAGAGTGGCAGTGATTCATAGTTCAACCCACAGTCCCTTTGTCCCCAAGTCCCTCATAATTAAAGCCGAAGCATATGGCCTTGTGACCGCAAAAGCACAGAGGTATCTGCTGAAGTTTTTTGGCATCTTATTTGAAATCTCTGGCAACAACAGTCCCCTCAGCCTTCCTTCAGCTCAACAGAAATGAAAAGCGTGTCACCTTGAGTTGTCACAAGCCACATCTGCCATCCTAATTACCAAATGTTTAGGGATTATTGATAATGTGTTCGGCAGTTTGAGTTTTCACGTTAGCAGGAAGGTACTGTAGTTTCTTCGACACACCTGCTATATTCTGTTGTCACAGTCAGTAATATACTTTTTGAAGTATATAGAAATAAAGCATTTTTCTGATTGTTTCACAGAGGTTATGTTCTAAAACACAAATAAATATGGCCACATCCTCACACAACTGCACATGCTTCCTCTGTCTGCTGTGGTCGACAGGTCTGTGTGTTAGACATAGACTCGATGGTGTCACTTTGCCCTGAGTTTTGTCTCTCAGACCGACATGCAGCACACAAAGCAGACAGAGGAGAAAGTAACTGGAGTCACTCCGTTTTATATTGATAAATTGTTTTATATTGTTTCTGGAGATACAAACTTATTGCCCAAAGTTTGACACCTAGAAACGTCCTAAACACAAATAAGACAATACAGACAGAAGGCAGTGTCTCTGCAGGAAAATACACCACCTCACACATCGCGAGGGTAAAAAATGATGATGGAGATTATTATTGAATGAGTCTTTTCATCATTTTTTACAAAAATGCTACATATTTTGCCTTTAAGGTATAGTTTCAATTAGTTTACATTAAATATTAATGTAAGATACTGGGCCTCATGCAAGAACCACTCTCACTAATTTAGGAAGACATGCCACATTCACTTTTCTTTTTTTTTTGCATTTTTAATTTCATTTCAGGTATGAACACAATTTTGAGTCCAGACCTGTTGTAGGAGTCCTGCGTAATTTGTTTGCTGTAATTCTAGTTAGAGTTTGAGTCTGAAAACCAAATGCCCTTCATAATTTGTTAGAATTATATTTGACACAGCTGGCATTCATCATGCTTTATGCTGGTAATTTACACAGTTTTCTGAAATTACAAGTGTTTGCTGATTGATATTCTCATACTAACCCATTGTACTAAAAAAAAAGTAAGAGATAGTTCAGATAAGCATACAAAAATGTTCTTGCATGTGGCCCATTGGCTCATAAAACACCTACCAAAAACTGTAATTGCAAAAATGAGTAATGATGTATTATTAATGTAATAGAAAAAAAGAATGAAAATTAAATTATAGGCTAAATTTTCTTGTAATTTGGCCAGATATGTTTGGTCAAACAGCCAGATGAGTAAGAAAATCCCAGAAAAATCCAGTTGAATATGACAATATTACAATATGTAACCTGTAGCTATCTAAAGGTTACATGGTCCATTTTTATCAGAGCTCAGGTAGAAAAGTAATCCTAGAGAGAAATAATGTAATCCGCCTACACATAACATGCTGGGGGATATAGCGATCAGCACGTCTGTCCATCCGTCATCATTTTATTTCCAGACCAGAACTGGAAAACCAATCAATGTTTTTCACCAGATTTGTTCTGTACTGCTTTTTACCAATCTGTGAACCACAAGAGGGCGCTGCAGTGAATGTAAACTTGTTTTGAGTTTCTGGAGCAGTAATATTTTCCCAGTAAACTACTTGAAAAACTGCTCCAGTCCTCTGCTGTCAATGGGTAAACTCAAAGAAAAATAATTAACATCAGTAACAAGTACCACTGTTCTGTTTTCTCGGGGGACTGGGGGGGGATATGCCATCCTCTGATGGCTCTACTGTGTAGGAAGTGGTTATAATGTTCTAAAAATACATAAATACATAAAACACATTTCTTCTGCGATGGATGAAGGGATGCCTTTTTTCTGTAAACAACTCCTAAGACTCGGGCACACCAAATTTGATGATCAATCGTGTTCGAAAGTTTGCTGTGGTCTTTTTAATGTTTACATAGTTGGAACACTAGTAATTATGCCTTTGCTTTGCTTTTTCATCGATTCTCACATTCCACGGTGTCTTGAGAGGACAATTTCAGCTCATTAAGATTTCTCATTCTTGACTTTGTACTTTGAGGCAGAAAATGGCTGTCGCGGTTCCTCTGCAGCCTCTCTCACTATGCTTCCTAACCACTACCCTCTGCCCGCCTGAATGAATCCTACTCCGCCTGGTCTTTTGTGAAGATTAATGCTACGCCAGTTAAACCTTGTTCTGTCTCTAGAGTTCTGCATTTTGCCCATATATAAACCTATTACAGCAGCCCTTTTTGTTGTTATGTAACCTCTTTAATGGAACCGTCTTGTTCACTTAATTCTCACTTTGAAATGTGCCGTTTTCACCTTATTTTCTTTGCATTGGAAGGTAGTTAATCCCTGTATTGATCCTGTGTGGTCTAAGTTGATTTCCATTGTCAAAGAAATGCAGTTTAAGTAAGATGAGAAGTGACACCAGAGAGCGTCACTAAAAAGAAGCCAGGAACGGATATTGTGCAGGGACCACGCTACCCGCAGGAATATAAATGGGATTTACGGGACACAAATGTAAGTGCTTTCCTGTATAGTTCACAGTACAGTAACACTAATGTTGGCTTTGGACATGGTCTGAATGTTACTTCAGAGGGCTCCAAGGACATTTTCTGCTTGAACATGGTCCATAGGAACTGTAATGTTGGGATTAGTATAAACATTTGTGAGGAGCACCTGCCTGAAAGGGGATGAGCTGCACTGGTGGTGGCCTGTATTATGGTAATTCTTCACAGTAATCTCGCTTTGCCTTGAATTATGGAAAGCATTTGGCCTAGGCTGTAACCTAAGCAACCCCATGGTGTCTGCTCATCATTTCTGAGGGCCAACATTTTGTTCAGCAATTTTTCACCCCCACCCCCCCAACCCCCCCCCCA
>JAPQRN010000010.1:1150342-1190634 GCA_037367275.1 Coranthus polyacanthus
ACACACACACACACACACACACACACACACACACACACACACACACACACACACACACACACACACACACAGAAACTCTTTCATCATGATTGGTCAGCTGGGAAAAAGTGATCCGGTGTCACTCTACACTTTTCTTAAAACCTGCCTCTACTTTTCTAACCCTTTTCAAGTCCTGTGTTCTGCCACAGAAATGCCAGGTGCAGCTCTTTTTGATCACCATTTGTGATCTCTGTGGCAGCTCTCCCATTTCCTTGAAGGTGAAAAATGGCCATTTTGGGACAGAGAAAAATGTGAACAAGGCAAAAGTTCACTTACTAGTTCTCCGATGTGCAGCCACTACTGCTGCTGCTACAGTTTGAATTGTCAGATATTCCAGTGCACATATGCGTATTACCATAATGCATTGCTTCATTGTACAGACTCATAATTCATCTCCTTCTCCCCTGACAGATTTTGATTAAGATGACCAAAAATGTAAACGTGAGTGTAATCTTACAAGTTACAACAAACTTCTGATCAATATATGCATTAACACATACACGTACGTGCACCGCCAGACTGACAGTTTCTCTGTGAGTCTCAAAATTAGCTGTCAAAATCATTAATCATGATGTGGTAATCAGGTATGTTTGTGTTTGTTTGTGTCTCCTTTCTGAGAATCATGCTGTTTCTAACAAATTAATCCCCCCAACGACGCACGCGTGTGTAAATAAACCAAACGGTTGATGTTTTTCAGGGTGCTGCGCTGTGTGATTCTTCACTCTTTTGAAAATGTAGGAATATGCCGGTGTTTTGCAAATGATCACTAATAGAGCAGTGCACAAACACAGCTCTGTTCATTACTCCTTTTTGTTTTGTTTTTTTGGTCCAGTTTCGTCTCATTCACACATTGTTCTCTGTGCCTCTGTTGTACGCAGTCAAAGACAAGATGGATGATGAACTGATGCTCATCAAAGGTTTCTCCTTTTAACAAAACAAACTTTCACAGCAATATCTCATCTTTTCTGACCGTATTGCATTGACTTGAGGACAACACTAAATCTATGTTTCTGCATTTGTAAATTAAATGTTCGGTCACTTTCTTAGGCCGCTAGGTGCTTCTAGTTTCCATAAACTCTTACTCAGTCTGTTTCTGACAGTGGGTATCTTCTCCATGCGTTGCGCTGGAATAGAAAACTGAATCTCTGGCTGACTTTGATTTTTTTTCAGTTGTTCACATAGAGAGCTCACACGAGTCTGAAAATGTTATATTCTTCTAAGTCATTGATATAAGACGATACCATCTTTACTATTAATAATGTTTGCTAGACATATAATAATATATTGACAGTCGTACAGACGACCATGTTTTATATAGAATATTAAGACATCAATAAAATTCACGTTGAACCAATAACGTCATCAGCTTGAGTGCTTCAGTGCAAACTCCTGGTCTGGTGTGATTTTGCAAACAGTACAGACCTGGAGATGAACTGGAACCAACGTAGCTCTGAAGTGGTATCGATGTACATGTCATGAATGTTAAACCTACAGAGTGTGGATGTTTTTCAGACGTGAGACACGCCTCCTGACCGCCAGGTAGCTCGTAAAAACACGATGCAGACCCAACGTCTACTCTGAATCTCCAGCAGCTGCTTCGTGACACGCCCGGTTAAGACGCTTCACGTTCTGCTCAACACCATCTGAGTTCATTTATTTTGCTTTATGGTTTGAGATGCTGACATCCCTGCTGGTAACTTCAGCCATTATAATTCTATTTCTATATGTAATTTAGTTATAATATTTTAGTTTGCAAATCCATAATGGCAGCAGATCAAACTGATTTAGAATTAAAGACTGCAGGATATGGAGTTATAAGAAGATTCACACTTAATACGAATACATTTAAGGAAAAAAAAAACAACAACATTTACCACTGTCTCCCCCGCCAACATTTCGCTTCCTATACTTACACACATGCAACCATTTGTGACAGCAGGCATTTAATCATCAGCTGCAGGCATATCCATCTATACTGACCTCCAGCCTTCATTTCCATCCTTCCCATCATTTAAGCCACATAAGGTCTGCCCTCTGTTCCTCTCGATTTGTACATGTGCATTACTTTTCATAAGAACAACTATGAATTTAACATGAGATTAAGCTGAAACATGGTCACTATGGCTATGTTATTACCCTGAGCTGTGAAGCTCAAGGAAGCTATAAAGGTCACAGAGGTGTCTCGAGTTTATGCTGGCAGTCACTGCATATATATGAGCTGAGCAAGTACGAGTCCTTTATGTACCGACTTGTCCTTTTAGTCTGTGGTGTTGAGTATATTTACCAGTATAGTATATGAGTATAACTATTCAGTGTTTCCCATTAATTATATAGACCAATGGCCATAGTCTCATAATGAACTGAAAATAGTGTGAAAATTCTATCGCACAGAGCCTTAAGAGTGAATTTCTGTAAGATAGTCCCACTGGTGGAAACTTACCATCTCAGGCAATTTTTTAACGTTTTGAAGAGTATTGGTCAAATAAGAATAGTCATTAGTTTCTTCAGATAAAGTCTCCTCCTGCCAAAGGTTTAGGCACTCGCAGCAGCAGCAATTTCAAACCCTTTTATTTCAAATTTGCATTCTTATTTGAACACTACTCTTCATATCTGGAAAAGAATTATTCTGAGATGGTAAGTCTTCATTCTGGCACAATCTGTGTTCACACGGGACTCGTCTGTGGCCCTGTGCTTCAGCGCTGACATTTACTGCAGCATCACAGCGTCACAAACTCAATATGAAGGTAAATAACAGGAATTTGGTTCAAACTCAAACTGCTTTCCTGATGAAGACATGTATTGCATGCATTCTCCATGTAATAGTTGAGTATTATCTAAATGGGCATACATTATGAAAATAGATCAACATCTACAAACAAAACAACACACGACAAAGGAACATCCAGAACAGAAGTGGAGCAAGACTGTTGTGATTCATGGCTGCTGCCTATAATACTGACTTTTAAGGAGTAATAAATAGCACTATTAAGCATAAGATAATGTTAATTGTAAGGTCAGGGAGCCAGTCTTAGAACTGTAAGTGATCCTCAACCACTGGCGATTTATTTCTGTTAATAAATACTAAATGAGGCATTCAGCGTCCCTTTTTCGGGTAGGGTTTCCCTCTAAGGATGACTGTAACATCTGTTCTTATTATACAGGGGAGTTCCAGAGGTCATGGAAGTAAACTGGATTTTAACGGTTCATTTCAGAGCCCACCCTTTGGAGGTAGAATGTTGAGAATTGAGTTATAATTACGTGAGACTGACAGCATCTTAGAGGTAATTAAGCAGAAAAGGCTGATGAAATTCCCCCAGGTGGGCAGGGAGCGGAGAAGTGGCAGACAGGAAGCCTTTTCCAGTCCGGAATTAAAAATGATTATCGGGAGCTGATGAGTGAGAAGAGAGACAGAGCGGCGACAAAGAGACAAGGGGGAGAGAGAGCGAAACATAGGGCCTGTGTGTCCCTCCCTCGCTTATTTATCATGCCTCTTTGCTCCCACGTAAGTGCTGCATATGTGGCTTCGGAGCAGCGCCACCCTCGTCTGCTCCGCGACTTTATGATGCTATAACAGTTAGCCATGACAATATGCATCCAATTAACAGGCATTATGTGATTAGTCAGCCTATCCATTCATCTAATGTGATTCGCCTCATTAACGCATGACTTCATAAGGAAGATGATCTGACTGCAGACACACACACACACACAGATTAGTTCATTAAAACAGCACGCCAATTCCATATGATGAGGGAACTGATATTTCCTCCTCTCAATGATAATGATTTGAAAGGACAAAGCCATCCAGTCTAATACAGCTGGATGTAAAAAGCCCATTTTAATATTTAGGATATATGATATTGTCACATCACGTAAGAAGAGACTGTAAAAACTGCTGCTGCATTGAGCGTCCAAGCAGTAAAAGACAGGGAAGGGATCATTTATTTTAACCTTTGAGTAGGTTTTCAGGATTGACAGGCTAAGTAAGGCAGCGGCAGATAAGGGATAAGTAACTGTACTTTAGTAACCGGATCTTGATTGGAGTGGAGGAGAACCAAGGTGGACAAAGTGAATCTCTGTAGCCACACACTGATATCACACGACCCGTGATACTCGCTGCCAATTTGTCCCAGAGATGAATGTGTGTGATGAATGCGATGTACAAAAGAGCCATACTGTATACTCAGCATTCCCTGGATAAATGAAACCAAAGAGCATCGTGTCATGCAAAAAAGCCTTTCAACTTAAAAGCCTGCATGTGAAAAAAACAACTCTGTTGCCAGACTGAACACTGATATCGCACAATTCAAAACCTTGGATTATGTTGAGTACAGCATTTTTCAGTCACACTAGTCGAGTGGCTCTAAAAACGGCATCGTTGGCTGGATCTGCTGTCATTCTCCATCTGCTGCCATTTTTTAATGATTATTTTTAGGTTAACATCACAGCGGTGAGGTTGTAACTACTGTGGTTAAAGCCTCCAAGTCTTAGTTGACATCCTACGTGAACTATTCGAATTTCTTTTATCTGATTATGGAAAAGATATGTATGTTGTGTGGGAGACAAATCATTTTTTTAATCGTGCCATTCATTTCACATATAATGATTGTCAATTTAAAAGCTAATTTTATCCATTAAAATCACAGTTTGTTGTAAAACCGTTGAAATATAAAACTGGAAAAATACGTAGTTATAAAGACTGCACACCCAAAGTGTTGGTGGCATTCTGGAAGACTTCATTATATGATGAAATGAGCTTTTAGAAGATGGAACAGCTTCTTTAACCATGGTTTTCTAGCATTTTAAAGTAAACAACAAAGACAAACGTCACTTTAAAGGTGCTTTGAACAACATGAAGATCCTAACATACCTCAAAAAACTAAATCCTCGCTGACTTTCTTGGTTTTCTATAATAGCCTGCAGACTGATTTCTATGTAAAGGACTCAAATCTTCCAGGAAAATCCAAAGGATTTGACATTTGTACTCGTTCCCAAGTGCCTCAATGGCTCTCTTCTGCTCCTCTCCTCCAGCAACAGCGTCCAAATTGAGCCACCATTAGCTTAGAAGTGGAGTCCACTAACGCCAACAAATGACACAAAATGCACACAAGCACGGGAGCATACATGCAAACAGGATGCAGTTCATCAGTGTCATTAATAACAAGGGTTTCATGAATGTTTCACGCAGAATCTTTAAGACTGAGACTTTTAAACAATCCCACAATGTCATGCATCCACTGTGGACAAAAATCAGAATCACTTAAAGGGTCAGAGTGTAAGATTTACCGACGCAAACCTATGTTTTCATGAGCCTATAATCACCTGTTTTCATTGCCTCAGTATGAGCCATTGATCGGAGCCCTCTAACTCAGAGTCTACAGCTCAGAACGGACTACTTCATCTTCCTTCTTTCCATTTTATGGTGGGTGGCAGCCAGTGTTAAGATGCATTACCATTACCTACCTACCGTTACCCTGTGCAACAGAGTTATTATGCCCTTAACTAAAAAGCCCAGAATGGAGAAACCAAAGGCTCAATCGAACATGGGCCTTTCACGTTACTTTGTAGCCGCCGTAGGAGGCTGGCGGGTGAAGTGAGAGCTATTCAGTTGGTTGCAATCTGTATTTTCACAGCTAAATGCCACTAAACACAATGACCCTTTTAAGGCAATCTCCTTTGCTTATCTCACTTAAGAGAAGGCATATAGTCCAGTCCAGATGACGTTTAGGTATGGATATATTAATGCATCATGTCCACATTACAGTAGAGCACACGTAGCGAACTGGTTGCTGCTGTGCCGCTCTGGTTCTAGCCATGTGCAGCTGAATCCTGCTAATTAATGCAAGGACACACCTGGGGGATACTGCTGAAGGAAAATACAACAAAACATCCCTGGGCAAGGTGAAAGTAATAAACACACACATCAGCATTGCTACGAGACATTTCATGCATGCACTTAGAGGCTGCATCTATTCACCTAGTGCTGTGGTAGTAACAGTGTACAGCCCGTGGATGTGTTCAGGCAGAGAGACGAGCCCTCAGCTCTACCCTTCAGTCACTCTCTTTCCTGTCCCTGCCTGTCTTGTCTTTTCCTCTCCGAATCGCAATCTCTTTGTGCCTTTGGATGCCTGTCCTGCTGTTTCTGTCTCTTTTCAATCTGCGTGGCTCCCTTTCCCTGTCTCTCTTTCCACAGCCGTTGGGTGTGTCTATGTGCCAGCCATTGGAAGACATTTTCTGATAAATATTCATCCACCCCTCCTACCCCCACCCCTTGCAGCCTACTCTGTCTGGTTGAATGCTAATCAATTTCTCTGAAATTTCCACTGGCCTACATACAGCATCAGAGGCACTGCTTCCTCCTCTTCTTTCCTTTCCTAGTCCTGACTCTCATCCTCTTTTCCGTCTTCTTCTTGGACTTCCTCTGTTTGATTTTCTCACTGTTTCTCCTCTGTACATTCTACATTTTACCTTTCCCTTATGGTGTTGCAATCGTCTCTGTTTCTACCCACAGCATTACACCATCTTTCCTCCCGACCGATCCTTTCCTCCTTTATTTTCTCCTCTGTGCTTCTCTCCTTTCACACATTATCTGGTGAACCGGTATGAACTTGCAAGCGCATACAGGTGAAGGAAGACATAATCCTCTACCTTTCCCACACACTCTCTCTCACGCCTGTGGCATACAGATGTAATCACTTGTGGACGGGAGGAGGTGGGAGTAGGCCGAGTGTGCAGCGGTAAGAGCAACTTGGAAAGCTTCGACGGAGGCTTAGGTGGAATGAAGAAAAGGAGGCAGGCGAGTTGATAGGAGTAATGCCTTCGGTTTCAATCAATGCTGTGGCATACTTTTTCCGTCCCAGTGTGAGTAGGAAGTGCTGAGTGTCTCATCATCCCTGCCAGGCTACGAAGACCCCGAGATACAGTCGCTTAGGAAACAGCAGCATATGGAGGGTGTATACAATAGGAAGGGGGGAAGGAAAGAAGGAGGGAGTGCAGCAAAGGGGCAGAGGACAAAAGGGAGGTTAAAATACCAATGGAGATGCAAGGAGTGAAGATGAATCACTTCAGGGATGGTTGCTTTCTTGAAACATTAATAGCTGGACACTGAGCGAACGTTGGGGGAAAGAATACCGGCATGGGATTAGCCAACACACCTGGGATATGCAAATATCGACTTTAGAGAAGGGAACGAGGGAGGTGGGAAAGGAATGAATGAGAGAAGGAAGGATACAAGTTGGAGAGAAGAGGGGAATAAGATTAAAGCCTCGGAGGGGCATCAACAGTGCTGGGTGTTGTAGAAAAAGAGCTCTGTGGGAGCTTCACAGTAGAAATGGACTCGTATTGCTCTATAGGGTCAGTGTGAGTCAGATATGCAAATGTATGGAGATGGTAAAGAAGGTTAGAGGGTGATGGATTGATGGAATGAAAAGGAAAAGGGGAAGGATTTGAAGGAAGCGAGCAGCAAGGGATTAACAAGAGAATTTAATGGTCTAACTTGTGGAAGTGTACTAATAAGCAGTGCCACCTGGTTTCTGGATGTGGAGGTAATGATGACTAGCAGCCCTTTTTCAAGCAAAAATAGTGATAGTGTAGGGGTATTTTTACTCTCAATGCTTTAGCCATACTGTTGGTAGTTTAGTGGAAAACAAAATATGAAAAGGTAATGTAAACCTATGTCCTCTGAAAGTGCAGGGTGCAGATGAGTGGGGAATAATGGTAGAGAATTGGGATCAGCAGTAAAAAGCTGTTTTTTAAAGAGTGGCAGTTACCATGAAAGGGCATTACATCATTAGCGTAACTGCCTGGATTTTCACAGGGTACCAAGTGGCTGCTGGAAACTACCCAACTGTCAAGGTATTTCTCTTAGGGTTTTGAATGTAGAATGACAAGTGGACTCTTGAAACCCCAGAGGCAGCTAATATTCGCTGGCATTTAGTTTTGCATAGCCAGGCCTATCTCTATACTTCGTTTTAGCACCGTGCCAGCACTGTGGAAAGGTCCTGCTAAACCCATTATCATTCCGGAAAAGGTGGGGAAAACTCTCTGGCTTGTTTGTACAATATTTCTTTAAACCAAACACAACTGTCTCGGGTGGTGCTAAACCAAGGATGAAACGATGGTGCTGTTGCAGAGAGTAGAACTTGTTTTGCTGGAACATTTAAATATAGGGAGGTGAGTCTGAGCATTAAAATGTTAATAATCTCAGCAAAAAAGAAAACACCAACAAGACACCAAGCAGACTGGCTTCATTACATGATACAAATCTTTGTCAAAACTTGATATTATCAGCATGTAGTTGCAGCTCAGAGGTTGTTGTTTCACATAGTGAGGGGGACTGAAAAGAGTAAAACCCAGATAGTGGAAAGGAAGGAGAATCCTGAAAGAGTCGGCCAATGGCAGGATTATTGAAAAAGACAATAAGCTAGTAAGACTGCAGGAGTCAGCACCTCTGTGTGTGGTGAACTGTGTTATTGATCATAGGGCGGGGTAACATAGACAAAATAATATCATGATTGTTAGTAGAGGAAGTTTATTAACAAAGCCTTTAATAAGGTTTCACCAACTAGTCGAGTCAGCGGATTGAAGCTGGTTCAACATGATAAAATGCAAAGACAAATAAACCATTGTTGATTTTACTGGACTGAATTAAACACCATATAATTTAAATTTGTCAGACTTTCCATGTATTATACCAGCCTGCTCTGTGTTATTTTCTCTTAGGTTTTGCTAATACGTGAAGCTGCAATTATTGTGCACAAGCAACGGGGTCTCTGCATTTTTTTAAGTACTGACCTTGCAGAGAATTCCTGCAAGTCTACAGTTACATTCATTAGCGTTATTCCATATATCATAGGGAAATATATTAAATATTTATAATCACACATTTACATACCTGATCATTAAGCTTGATTATTCAACAAGGAATGCCCTCTCTGACTCCCTGCATATCTCACTGCAGACTGTGCTGCCTGCAGCCTTTTTGTAGGTCATTATCCACTAACTCCAAACTGTTTATTCATGCAAATCATATCACAATGCATATACTTTAATATCACACTGCCAGAACAAAGTGCCAGGCAAGAACAAAGATAGAGGTTATAGGACTTGAATCCTAAGATATTGTCCCAGCCTTGTGTGTTTTACTGCAAGGAGAAGACAGAGGATTTCACAGAAGATAAATATTTCTGGCAGTGATGAAGAGAAAGGTAAAGTGAAGACATAAGCAGAAGAATAGTCCATGAGTCTGTTCCATGCAACAGACCACCACCGTTGTGTTTACTTCTGTTCATGATATCATTCTCATTCTCGTGGCAGGTAGACAACAAGTCTGGATGGCACGCTGCTCATTAACATTCCCATCTATCCTCTTGCAGTGTTTGTCCAATCTGTGGCTCTGCAGAAGTGATTTGATTCAAAAGCTGGCACAGTGGTGTGAGAAGGCGATTAATCACACTTGTTAATAGGGGAGATGCAGTAGATGAACACAAGGTGTATGCCTCTTTGTTACACAGACTTTAGTCTTCTGGGTCATTCAACAGTTTGATGTACTTTCTAGTGCTCGGCGAAATGTTGTATCTTCACCTCAGGACGGCAACAGCTTCATAATGAGCAGTTTGTCCTTAACTAACTGCAGTGGAGAAATAGCATCATACGGAAGACTCAGAAATCAGCTTTGCTCCTCCTGCCTGGGAGGAGGTGCTCTCTGGAAAGTTTACCTTTGCTGTAATAAACAGTGACAACTTCGTCTGAGCAACGAACACGGAGCTAAGCTTTGCAGACAGTTCTCCTATAAAAAGACACGTGGTGCTTTTCAGAGGCCGATTCTGCTGACAGCACCTGAAGCTTCAAAGTCCACCTTACGCCTGCTTCAAATTCATGAGGGTTTTGTCAAACACGAACTCTTTTAATGAAACAGAGCCCTATGGGTATTACTAAGGGAGTGTCTAAATATCTACTGCATTGAAAGCATCTTATCACGGATGGAACTCTTCACTTAACACTAATTTCAGGATTACATATATATACCCTGACCTCTGCTTATGTACCGATCAAGAATGAAAAAAGACTGCACAACCTTTTGCCTCCCTTTTTGTAGTTTGCCTATATGAAACAACATGGCCTTTGGGCTGCAGAGCTGCATATATGCTCAGCAGAAGTTCTAGAAGTCAGCATTAGTGAATAAACACGTTACCTTGCATCCAGTACTATGTATGTATGTAGTGCTGCCGGTCATCTCATGCTATATGAGCCACAAGCCAGAACACTATGTGCAGCCCACTCAATGCCTATAGTTCACTTCTCACTGTGAGAGTCTGAGAAGAATGCAGAGGCCACGGTGTCAGGGAGGCGCTGTAAATAAATAACTTAATGAATAAAATATAACAAGCGCTGATAGACTGTGTCTATCCACCTGCCAAAGTCCAACACACAGTATATACAGCTGACCCGTGCCTGACATAGAGGTGTCATCATTACAGAAAACTAGTGAAAGAATGAAAGGGTTAACACAGCTGAGTTAAAGCATCAAATGAGTCCACATCGTGTATGCGAAGGGTCCTGCGAGTGGTCAGAGACTGCAGGTCATTAAAAGGTCTGGGTGCAGTATATGAAATGTATATATGTCTTTAAAGATAGAAGAAAATATAGTGCGAGGAGGGAAGAAGAAGTAAATGATAAAAGAGAAGAGGAAATAAGCTGTAAACGAAATCAGGGGTACAGGGGAAGAAAATGGAGGGAAACTGAGGAGTTTGTCAAAATATCAAATGCTGATTTTAATACTAATGCAATGCTAACACAGATCCTTGTAAGAAGTTACGATGTAATATTTAATTACAGCTCACACCAAGGCAAACACCCTTTGTGAGCCTGGTGGGTTTACTGTTTCTGGGTGTTTCTGTTACTGGGTTTAAGGTTGGTCAACCAGGCCGTCTAGACTGGGATTCTGATCAAAACACAGCGGACTGTGACAGTGGACATATTTTCTCTTGTGTGCCCTTATCTACTGTTATACAAGACTGTGGATCCATCAGTCCAAGGCCTTCTGCTCTCTTTCACTGCCACATGCCCACTGTCTGATCACAAATAGTGTTTATCTTGTAAAAACATTGGTTGATGATGATAAAACCCAGTAGAATGCAATTGTTTTACAGTTTCATTCAAATTTAACAACTCTGCGGTTCCACAAAGATAAAGTCAACTAGAGCTACATTTCATCCCCCCTGTTAAATATTCAACCCTCCAGAAAGGCTGGTGAGCTTTTTCTGATCTGACTTCAGAGCCATCCAAAAACATTTTCTGATGCGACTTCGTGCACCGCATGCGTTCGCACAGGATAAGCAAAATCAGTTTTTTACTCTAATGTACTGACATTATCCCCTGGTTCTAATGACAAAGCTCAATATTAATACTCTACCACTTACATATAACTGTTGAGATCTTGAAAGATAAGAAGGAAAAATGTCCCTTACTGTCTCTGCCATGCATGTCGTCCATCTCATCATCTTGTGATGGATTTAAGATGATGTCTGATGTCACTTCATCGTGACATCAGCCTCCTGAATTTGCACCAAAACACTGACCATTTGTAATGACCAGGAAGTAGGCAGAATAAATGCGTGGAGGAAACAAAAAATGTTGCAAATGACAATGGTTTTATTTTACAAATTACAGACATAAGATCACAGACGACCTCCACATTTATTACAAACTACCAGAGGTCCACAGGTTATACTAGTCTCGTGCAGAGAGGACTTTAGTTGTAATGTGCTTGAAATGTGACAGGATGAGGTAAAGTGTCATTAATGCAGACTTCCGTTGTGTTACTTTTACGTGATTCTGAGTCAGAAAAACATTCAGTAACACGTTCTTGTGGCCAATAAGGGATAACATTTCTGTTCAATGCTCTGTTTGACCAATCACAGGCGACAGGTATTGGATCAATTGCAGAAAATACCCTAGCGAGCACACACTCGTTTCCTCTGCTACTGTCAGGAAATTGATTTAGTACCACCTCCTGAGGGATGCAGACTTTTTTTAAGATGATTTCTTTAGTCGTTTTATGCCTTTTATTTGACAGCGGCAGTGGAGAGAGACAGAAAATGTGGGGATAGAGAGTAGAGGAATGACGTGCAGCAAATGCTTGACCAGTCAGGAATTGAGGAGTCGCTGCCTTCGAGTCACTGCTCAGGGCATCTGCGCCCATGTGGTATGCACCCTAACCACCAGGCTGTCAGGTTGTCCAGATGCAGACACTTTTTAGATAACTTCATTTCATTTTTAACCGTTATTGTGACACAATGCTGTAGAACTGCAGCTTTTCCACAGCATTAACAAGCTTTTGCGGATACTAATAATATGATAAATAAGTGAATTCATTTTCCTTATTAAAACAGAAGGAGAGTTTACAAATGCTGACCTCACCAAAGCCATGTGAAATGTAGAGGACAGGCCTCAGCTGTAAAAGATATAACAAGATGTAAACGACGCAAAAGAGGCAACAAGAGGAAAACAACAGAAGATGAATATGATGTAAAAGATACAAGAGGAAGACAATGATGTTAAAAAGAGTCTTTCAGACAGTATTTTGACAGTGGAAAAGTCAGTCAATCATGTGTCTGTTTGTGTTTGTTAGCATTGGAATAGTTTGTTTCATGTGTCTGTTAGTTGGTGACAGTGTGTTGTCGTGGCTAACGTTACTTTTTTATCTGTGATTGGCGTCCTGACATTCTAGCAAAGTGCATTTAATTCAGCATTGTTTTGACGGTGGGAGAATCAGTGAAAATGTGGCGTTCATTTTGTATTTCTGTAAACGTGGGTCCCAGGGAGACATGAAAATGATTGAGCTGAAACGTTTGGGAACCACTGAATTAAAGGTTTACTGCAGTCTTCCCTTAATCCCCATTACATTGGAACTTTAATTAAAAAAGCCAAGTAAGAAAGCAACAGTGGAAGAAAAAACCCAAGATGTCACAATCTTGTGAAGATGCGCTTCAATCTTATGAAGTCACTTTTGTTTTACTGCCCTGTCACACTGACACATGGCTTCAATCAGGTTATCACCCGTACACGAACAGCATCTGTCAAACACCCGCTGGAACTGCTGCGAGTGCACAGGCAGGCCTGGTTAGGCAAACCCGTGTTTCTTTGGATGATCCCTTGCACCACGCGTTTAAGAGTTTTTCCGACTGCACGGACACGGAGAGGTTTGATCTTTATAGTGTAACTGAACCCCGTGGACCTCCGGCGCTCATCACAATTCAGGTGGCAGGGTAGAAAAAGCATGAAATATGTATGCCGCAGTTGTTGATGTTGCACACAAACCCTCAAAAATATCAAACAGCTGTGGTCCTACTGTCAAACAAATCAGTATAGTGATATGGCCCCATGCCTCTGGAGGCAAGTGCACGCACTGCTGCATATGTGCATGTTGATGTGTAAGCTAATAACAGCACATTTTATAACAATGCAGGCTTATACTTTGATCCCTTTTTACTACCCAGAAGTGGGCAACAACAAAAATCCTATTTATTTTTTATTACATTAAACATGAAGCTGCGATGCTATGTTTACAATGTGTGAATGGTTTCCTTTTGCCAGAGCACGGTTTTTTCAAATGCAGCTTTTTTTTTTTTTAGTTAAAATACTTTGACAACACATCACGCACTTTCTTGTAAATAGAACAAACAGGATAATTAAAAGTCCCCCTCATTCTTTATTTATTAGTTGTGATATTTTTGGTTTTGTTGGCTATACTTGATCGCCTTTTGAATCTAAATCTGAAAGTGATAAACCCACTAAAATTTCTCTTCCCCTAGCATGTGTAGTCTTTTTCTCCTTTTTTTCCCTACAAAATCATTTTTGGGTTGATAAAAGACCCAGCAGACCAATTCTGTTTCACAGTGATGCAAAAATCGATGTGTAAAAGTCTTTGATGAATGTGCATTTTCTTACAAGGACAGACAGAATCAGGTTGACAAGAGGAGTTTGATTCTGTCAATACAGGTGCTTCTCTAATCACGATAAAACCACAGACCTATTTGTCATAGTTAATCACGGTTACTCACAGTGGAGACTCTTAGACGGAAAAAAACATGAAGAATCAAAACACAATTCAGAACAAAATCAACTTTTTTTTATATATATTGAATCTTGCTTGTTATATCAAGTTATTTTCCCCACTTCCTTTGGAAAAACAAGAATCCTTTGTGTAAGAGTTTGATTCTCTAAATTCATCTGTCTGTTCAAACAAGAGCACACTGAAGCTTCCTCTCTTTTCTTTTGATTATTCCCCATCACTGACAAAGAGTAGAAGTGGAAGTACCATCCCACCGAGTCTGCCAATGACAACTTCAAACTTAATCAAAACACAACTCACACTCGCCTGTCCACACCCCTTCACACATCCATACATCTCGGCTGCCATCTCTGTGTTCAAAGTTTGAGTGCTCTGTCCAAGGCCAGGCAGCTTGTTTGGATTCAGAAGGGGAAGACTTCTCTAAAAGATTGAAAGCACACTGATAGACAACCTGGCTTAGGTGGACAACACTTTGGATTATTATAAGTCGGGTGGGACGCGGGACACAGAATATCACTTTTCATTATGGAAAGAAATAAACCTTTGATTTCTGAGATTTGAGAAACACAATTAGAATTTTTTTCAAATTTACCTTAAAGGCAAAATATGTAACATCTCTCGCTTGTGTTTTTAACCTCTTCAACCTCCGCCTCCTCTGCACACAGGGTCGAGGGAGCAACAGACTGAATGGGGAGAGCGAGCAGCGGAACACAACAAGAGTAAAATAGAAAATCCAGGCAGAGGACAGGGTTTCTGCAGGTAAATACACCAACACACACTGACGTGATGACTGAGAAGGAAGAGTCGAGTGTTTTTTAAGGAAAATGTTACATACTTTGTCTTTAAACAAGGACAGACTCTGTCTTTGGAGACCTGTGACATAAACATTAGTTCTTGAGAAGACTGCACTAACTAAACAACTGTTGCTTCGTCTGTTTGTATTTGCACAGTGATGAAACCATTGCATCAGATCCTGGCTTCAAAAACCTTCTTCTTTGCTTCACAGCAGGAGGCCAAAGTCCAACGAAGAATCATAAAGTGGTGAATCGCACCAACCTTGTGGGAACATCTGGGATACTCGCTACCATATTAAGTTTAAAGAAACAGTGAATATACCTTTGAGACAGCTGTCACATAAAAGAATTTTTGTTTTGAAATGGATTTGCGCTGGCTGTGTAAGCGATGGAAATGTAACCATGGTGTTAGAGGATAGAGACAAATATAGTACTCCCCAACTGTTAGAGGAGAATATGAGAATAAAGACAGAAGCCCAGAAATCCCCCTTAAGATGACTTGAAACTGGAATACAGTCAATGAATTGTTGCCATTTCCTTCAACGTCCATCAAACTCCTCCAAGAAAGAAATATGTGCTACAACTATATATAAAATAAATATATGTGTGTGTGGGTAGATACCTGACACCTGCAGTGTAGATGGAGAGTCTGGGGTGGATTCATACGCACGACTATTCACCTTTTAGAAGCACTGGAACAGGTAATGTCATGGAATTTTAGACATGAGTATTTTACAGCACAACTGTAGGACAATGGTCAAGTTCACATCGCCATATTTGTCAGCTCGAAGAAAAAAAAAACTTGTGTTCCTCGGAATGTGTTGTTGTAACCTTGCTCAGGGATCTATTTAAGTTGGATCAGTGAGAGTAATTGCTTAGAATTCTTAGCCCAATAGGATCATTACACACGGACTTAACCACATATTTGGATCTACGACAACATTTTTTACTTCGTACAGACAAATCAACTAATTTTTGGTGCATCCCAAGTCTTAGAAAGTGGTGTCTAGCACTACAGAGGCTGAAAATCAAACTAAAATAAAACAAAGTCTTTTCTCTCGCATATAAAAGCAGCATGTTTGTTGTGGAACCTCATTCGTGGCCGACTCGATAACTAATGGTCTGACACTTTGTTGAGAGTGGGAGGAAACGCCCAGTCATTGGCAATCCAATAGCACACTGCAGTTTTTGTGTAAAGACTGATTTGGTTTTGCAACACTTGCATACAGCCTCCAGTCAGCGACCGACACGCAATTACATTTTCAAAAGATTTTTTTTTTTTTTTCCACACGGAACAACTAGTAGTCAAAAAACGTCCAGATGGTGTACGGTGGAATAAGAAGACATCAGTGTCCCCGGTTTAAATCAAAGAGGAGCTTTGTTGCATTTTATCAGGCCTCTCAATTCATCTTTTGTCATTGCTCGACTGTCTCCTTTAAAAAAAAAAAAGATAGAGCCATATGATTCATTTCAGGTACATGTTCTTTCTTAATCAAACTGTGAATGACTGTCAGGACCACTGCAGAATTTAGTGTGTTTAAATGCCACTATATTCTATGGAGGTGGACATAACCGCTTAGTTATGGATTTTCTTGTGTCCTTAAAAGCCTCGAGTATAATATTAAATGTAAGGTTCCTGCAGGACAATGGCAATATTCATTATCCAATAAAAAGGATTAGGAAAAGAAAGAATATGCCTGTGCTTGATTCAGACTCAGAATGTGTGATGCATGCAAAATGGAAAACCCTGAGAAGTCAAAAGCCCTCTTATTTAGACGAGTGTGCGCCCTCCCCTCTCCTTGCACATCTTCAGACGTAATTAAACAAAAGAATAGAACGGAGAGACTCCTGCTCTTATTGCTTTCTGCAGGGATAATTAGACACAAGAATAAACTGGGAGGACTGATACAGCTCAGTTAGCAAACAAAAGGGGGAGGGAGAGTACAGGGAGGTCTCAGCCTGCTATAGTATTTAATATTCATAATTCAACTGACATGGATTGTGCATTCAATGGAACTGCTGGGCCTCTGTCTTTTACTGGAGGTGCCGTGGCGGCTTCGGCCTGTAGGGGGCAACTTCGAAGCATCACACCACTTGCAACCCAACGCAGGAGTGTGTGCCTCATTGTATGGGTCATGATATCAGGGTTGTGAGTGACAATATCAGTCTCTATGTTCAGTTCAAAATCAATTCAGTTGATTTCCTGCAAAATCCATTGATAGGGAGGAGGCTCACACACGAGGCGAACAAAAAATAATTAAAGACGAATGCTTTTTCATCAACAAATTAATTGCTGCCTCAATTTACGTTGGGAAGTAAAAGTTAATTTACCCCCTGTAATATGTGTGTGTGCGCACGCTTCCACGTGGTGAGGATTAGAGGTGTTGGCTTTTATTTAGTGTTTTAATTGAAAGGCCTGTGAAAAACTAAGTGCTCTGCATCCTAATCACACATACTTAACCCCATGAAATGGAATTCAGGGCTCAGTCAGTGACGTGCTTGCTTTGATGAAATAGGAATAAGGGTGGGGGATACTGTACAGTTCGAAAGGGGGTGCAAAGCTGGCGCAGCTGCAGGAACAAAAAAGCAATGATGAAATGTTACTGTAGTCAAACAGATTTTATCACCACGCTCGCTGTAGCCCACTGGTGAGCTTTGGGCTTCTTTTTTTTTTTTTTTTGCTTGCATACTCATGTGTGGTGTAGATGAACTAACAGAATTATGTATATACTTTACCTAGAAAACAACCCCTCAGCGCCGGACCTTGGGTTCGTAAAGATATGTTAATCAAGATGTTTTGCTTCCACACGCTGGCTGAATTAGCTCCTCTCCACAGAGTGCTGATAAGCAAGAGTGGAGAAAAGTGATTTTGTGCAAAGTTTTCTCATTCTTTAAATTGATTATTTTTTTCCCTGCATATTTTTTTCCCTCATGATTATGTAAAGCACTAAACAAGCTCAGGTAATTACCCACTTTTTTTTCCCCCACTCAAATCTCACACCTTACTTCACATGACGAGTTATGAAGGGCGCCAAACTGTGCCATCATCGTGACGAATGATTTGTCTCAACAACAAACTGAAATGACATTCAAGTGCAATAACCCTCAGGTTGAAGAATCCCTTTCAAACTCCTTGTCAGTAAAGTTATGTCGACCGCAGTATGCTACGCATTTCCATCAGCAACTGTACACACTGTATATACAAAACTCCAACACTAGTAAGGACAGTACAGCAGCAGCGCAGAGTATTTATGAGAAATACCCTCAATCCCATTAGAAAAACACTGTTGTTCAAACTCAAGTGCATTCTCGGTTCAGCTCTTTTTCTCTATGTGAAACTTTTAAGGCCATTTTCCCTCCACACCTCTGCAGGTATGGTCAGAAGTGTGTTTTGTTGCCCCTGTAACTCTGTCCAACAGTGATGTCCTGGAGTACACCCGTCCGTCACCGCAGCAAGCTGAGTACATACACAGTGAAGGTCAGCAAGACAACAACTCTGATGGTGTAAGATTCCTGTTTGATTTTCAAAGCACGGAGTATCCCGACTTTCACAGCACTGCTAAACGTTCTGGGGCTACATGGTTAATGTCACAAGTTAGGTCTGTAAAGCAGAGCTGGTGAAGGTCTGGTGACGTCTACAGAGTCCAAGATAAGTCACAAGTTAACTTCTCACAAGTTAGTTTCTGTGTTCATGTTCTGTGTGAAATATACAACCATACTAATTAATCACACCACAAAACACCCCAGATATACTGAAACATTGAGCCCTTTATACGTGATCTACAGAGGGAATAGGTCCACTTCTTCCACAGAGTCCACCATGTTCTGCTGACATGTAGCTCAGGACAAACAAACCAAACTCTGCTTCTAGTGAGGCCTGTCTGTGTTTTTAGAGCACTTTGGAAGGGGAGGGTGAAGTGAGAGGTATTCAGTTGGTTGCAATCTGCAATTTCACTGCTAGATGGTACAAAGATTGGCACTTGTAAACCGGATTTATAACAAATTGGCAGCTGCTACCTAGCTGCAGTCTGACAAACACACTTCTGGACTGACAAAGCTCAGGTCACAGAGGCTGACACACTGTTGTGCTTCTCATTAACCCAGCCATGAACTCACAGTCACACACTCAACTGCCCTACAATCTTAAACTTTTTCTTCACCAATTTCTGGGTAAAAAACTCTCAATGCGGCTCTGAAATCAAAGATATGTGACTAGATCAGATTCTTATCCGTTCGACTTATTACATATTGATGGTCATGAATACAAAGGCAGATTGTCTTTCCATGGCTCAGATCAGCCATATGCTCTTCATACACATTTCTCTTGGCTGGATTTTGATGCCTATATACAACATGGCATCATCCTATGAACACATTTAAACATATTTGTGGAACATGCGAGCTGAACATGAAGTGCTGCTCACTGCGTTCCATCTGGTACATATGCACCCACATGACACTCTACATACAGGCTCAGCTCGACTTACAGCGCAGCATTGGGATGGAATAAAACCAGAAACCAGAGGCACGTAAGCCTGTGTGCACAATCTCACAGGTGTCATAATAATATAGGATATCCTACGGTAACGTACGCGTTTGTCAGTTTGAAGCTCTGAAGTCTCTTCACTTACGCACAAATACACAGTCCCCATGGAGTGAAAGCTAATTCTTCTGCTTCCTTAAAAATGCAGGAGAAGGATTTTTAAATACAGGACTCTAATTTGAGGTAGGGAGGTAAAACAAAACACACCCCATGAAGAGCTATACTCATGATTGATCAAATGTTGCAGAGCAGCAGGTGGGATTATCCACACACACACACACACACACACACACACACACACTGTGGTGAACCCTCCTGAGCAGCAACGTTATCACTCTTCATTTGCTCCGTGGATCACCAAAAACCAGCTTAATGTACCCTGCACAATCACACACACAGAGTCAGTTGAAGACACACACACATCATCATAATCTACTATCTCATCGTATTTCCATGTGACTCATCCATTATACTACGTTCTATAACTTCAGCAATTTTTCATCCGTGACCATCTCAATCTTCAGCAACAAAAACGCTGCTGAAGCGTGAAGCCTTCACCATATGAGCCGTAATTACAATACTTAAAGAGCCAATCTGCACACCCAAACGTACTTAACACATGGGCAAAAAGGTTTCATTCTCTGTTTAATTAGCAGGGCTCCTGGAACAAAGCAAAAGTTCTGATGTCTCCAAAAAACTTTGCAGTCTTTTCAAACGCTGTGTTAATATAAAAAATAATATAAAAAAGTTGACTAGCAGCAAAGCAAAGGCTGAGCCAAATTCTTAATATGAAAAGGGTCACAATTATCACTTAATATAATGTGAAATGGAAGGTAAAGGATCATAAACATCTCTCTATTCTCAGATGCACTGAAGTTACAATGTTCAACACATTTCGCAGTGGATTTTTTAAAGACAATGATCGTCAAAACTTCAGTCAATAAACAGTATGTACTGTGTACAGAGTGACGCTCTCACTTTAAACTGTGCAAATGGATTTTCGTCATTAGTGGGTGTCAAGTGATGGAGACTCCGGGTCAGACTTACATCCACAAGCCTTTCATTATGTGTGTGCACCTGCAATTACATTCTGATTTAACTAAGACAACGTGCAATTTTACAAACGGTGATCTGGGCTGTGGTGGAGTGAGGAGAGCGGTTCTAGGAGCACTTTGGAGAATCCGTTTGTCTAAATTGAGTCATTAAAATCTGCTGCAAGAGGCTCCGGTCATGCTATGAAAGATGGCTTCCATCTGTAGCATGTGGGGAAGGATGAGTCTATGTTCATAAGGAATAGTTCATCATGACTGTGATTCCTGTGAGGCGGGAAGTAACGAGTAACAAGCACAAATGCTTTGTTACTTAAGCAGTTTTTCCAGGTATCTGTACTTTACTTGAGTACTTATTTTTCTTTTATCTTTTGTACAGACATCCATGGCGTCTCGCTAACTCCTGGTACGATCAACCCTAAAGCCCTAACAAAGCTACTCATTTAGTGTAACCATATTGTAAAACAATTACAAAGGAATATATCTGAGACGCAGGCATCTATATTACCATTAGAATGTGTACAATTAAAAAAGTACACACAAAAAGTACATTTCAGACCTTCACCCCCTTAGATCACGTCCACCATGCTGAATAATTCTGCTATGCTGTTAATTCACAAAAAAAAAAGTTGTGAATTGACCCTTAAAACATCCTCCCAGGATTTGGATTCATTTTTCTATCATCAGCTGTTTAGAAGTTACTTGTGGTTGAATGGATGTGATTTCAGTGTCAGTACTGTCAGTTCTATTATCAGACTGAGCACGAACAGGTCTTATATGGAAAAGAAATGACCAATGAGTGTAAATATCGAATCTGAAGTTACTATGTTCACACTGAGGCGAGGAACGGCCATCAAATATGGCGGATTTTGAAATTAAAATGTGCTCTCAGTTCTGGATCGTCTTCTGTATCAGCAAGAAATTGATCGTGTTAATAGATAATGCCATGCAGCTGGGGTGTGATGGGATTGGATGAAGAACCAAGTAAAAGTTTGCAGGTTTAATCCTCCCGTAACTGCTTTCATTTCAGAGAAAAATCACAAAAATGTCAAAGAGCGCTTTATCTCCCAATGGTGAAGAAATTCTAGTATCTGGGCCTGGACCCAAATCCGGATCATCTTCTAGGACGGAGACGTGATAGAGACCTACCTTGTGTAAAAATTTCAAGTCGAAATGTGCTGCAGTTTTTGAGCTACAGGTGCAGACACACAGACCCGACTGCAATACATCAACAAGGGTAAAACCTTGAATAATGGAAACCCAACAATAACTTGAAAACCACACAAATAAAAAGTAGCTCATTAGGAGCTCAGTAACCACCAAGTTCACATTTATGTTTCATGTCCACACAGCCTGAACTCCTTCCAATTTTATTTAGTTCTGAAACTCATTCTGTCCACCTCCACAGGACCAGTTATGTCGTGGGTTAATACTGTCTGCCGTCATTAAAAAGCCTTTAGAGCAGAGGTGAATCACATTTCCTCCACCCACAGCTTTGTACAATTTGCAGTGACGGAATCTGTACCTTTTTAGAGGTTTCCTATATAAAACTGACCTCAAGGTACCGCATGAACAAAATATGCAACCGCTGTTTATATTCACTTCCTGCTATTTTAGCATTTCTCCCTTAAATGCATGTGAAGAGCATAAGCAGAAATAATAGGCATGTCCACGGGCAGCGAAATTGCCTGAAATGCAGGGCTGCGCTTCCATTAGAATAAATGCCATTAGAATATTTTTTTCTGCAAATAGAAATGCACGAGTCATGAAAACCTAAATATTTATTGAATAACTATTCAATTCAAACCAGTGATGTAGAAACACTTAATATCTTTTCATCGCTTTCACGTGGCAATACTTTCACCTGCCTCGATTTTGACATTAGTTTAAAGCGCGGCGTGGAAGCTGTTGTTGTGAAAACTGGAATAAAACGGCAGCTTGGAGATTAAGGACAGGCCAGACTAGATATGCTGGACGGCAGGAAAGGGTGCACGGAGGCCTGACTTGGCAATTTTTTTAACTATGAAACACCGAGTGTGCTGATTATGAAAAGAGCCGCAAAAATCTAATTATATTATGTAAAATGGATTGAGAAGCCTGTGAAATGACGTTGTAATACATTTAGAGTGTGACAGTTGATGAATCAGCCCAAAGAATTTTCATTTATGCAATGACTCACAAAGGAACACTTCTCTCAATGCATGACGTCTGTCTGTGAATATTTTCCGTTAGGGTACTCTGTGTAGTAGTTAGGTGCTTAATGCCGGTCTGTCTTTGCTTGTTAATCACTAAACAGCCCCACCGGTTAAGCACCTTGTTCAAACACATTTGACAGTGGCGTTTTCACACACTCAGTCCTTAGGATTTCGACAGAAGCTAGCATCTCTTGGCAACCCTTTTTGCCAAGCACTGCCTCCAATCTACATGCAGAATGTGGAACACGGTGTAATTAATTCTAGTTGCCAATTTGTCTGCATTTCACTATGTGTGTGTGTGCGAGATCTCCTGTCTAATCACTGCCGGGTTTAAAGCATAAAGTGAGGAATGTGTTGAACAGCAGGTCGAGTTCCCCATACATGCTGCGCGCTGGGAGAGCGAAGAACAATGAATACTAAAACTAGTTAATTCAGCTTCATGCAAATTCTCAACCATGTTTCAATGAATTGCTAGAGATTGCTGCCTGAGCCTTGTTTTACATTTGGAGAGGCTTACATCTGCTGGAAACCGCAGAAATATGTTGTTTTTTTTCCTCCATTAATTAATTAATAAACCATAATTAAGGAGAGACTTCTGATAACAGATTTCAATATGTCACAAATCATGTTCAATACTCAGATTGAAATCTATCAGGCTCTAATGTTTGGAAACGTCAACGTGTTTTGGAGAGCTTTTCATTCCCATCTGTTGACATTTACGTGGATGTAAATCGAATTCACACACAGCATGTATTTGTATTTATTGGAGTCTGCGTTTAAGCTCGTTATTGCTTAAGGTCAGCTATTATTTTGAAGACTTTCTCTGTCTTCACCTGACAGCGAACACGTGAGCGTTAACTTTTAAAATCGTGTCATTCCTCATTTTGTTTCTTTTGTTTTATTCCTAAAAGTTCCCGCTCACCTCCGACAGGGAACAAACCAAATGTTCTTGGTTTAGCACATTTACTGTACGTGAAAACATCCCTGGTGTTTGTTGTCGTGCATACATTTAATCAACATGCTTTTGAACTGCGCACATAGCATCTTTTGTCTGAAGTGAAAACCAAACTAAAATCATGTCATACGGTGATGTGCCTGCTTGCGTTGTGAAATCTGCTGCCAGTAATTCGTCCTTTGGTATACTGTTTGCGAGAACAGAGGTATCAAACACTTACGGACTTTAATAATCCTTATGTACTGAAGGGAGAACAGCATACGGACTGAGGATTTGCGATGGGGGTTTGGCTTCTGATTATCATTACAATGAGAAGCAAAAAAAAACAAAAAACGGCAGTGATAACATTCACTTGAGCGCTAACATAAACAGAATTTGCAACATCAAAACACACAGCTCTGAAATGTGCCTTGATTGCAAATTAAAATTGACTCGAGTCAGGCAGCAGATTACAAAGCTGGCAAAGCTGCTACTTTTAGACATTTGTGAAGACACTGGGGACGCTGATGGATTTACCACTAAGACGTCCCAGCTGACTTTACAGATATTTCACCAACTGTCCTTGATATCCCCCCCCCCCTTCCACTTCCCTCTCTCTCTGGCTCTCTATGGGAAAGATATTTCTGTCACACGCCCTCATTAAACGCAGCTACATTCTGTAAGTTGAGGAGATGCCTTCAAAGCCCACATACATCCTATCTTAAATGAACGGGCATTCTACCCAGTGCGTGACGCAGACAGGGTTTGCCTAATCCTCAGTTAATGAAAGGAAGAGAATGCGCTAACAAACTCTTGCCAGTTCGTACAAATTCACTGTGAAATTAATGCTAATCATAGAACATGCCAATAACGACTGGCGTTTCTCAGCAAAATCTATTATTTATAAATTAACATTGTGAGGGAAAAAAAACACAATTATAAAGTGTTGGAGGAGGACAACTTAATGAACCTCATTTCAGGTTGGAGAGACCTGTTTCCAGCTGTGACCGGACCGAGAAAACAACAGATAATTGTTTCCGTCTGCTTATTACAGAACCGTGGGGCTTCCTACTGTAACATGACTAACTGAGAGAAAATAAGAAGACGGAGACTTGAGGTTTAAATGAGACAAGAGTCATAAATAGTAAATGACCTGCTCGCGCATCAGTGTCAACACACTGGCTTGTAATGGGAGAAGCTGGTGGTTGGGAAAATTGGGTTGACTGATATGATGGAGCTCGGTAACGTGGGAGGAGGCGAACGGATGATACAGAGAAACAAAGACTGGGAAAATGAAAGACAGAGTTTAAGTCAGGAGCCTCTAAGAACCCACAAGTATTTACTCTATTTAAAGGCTGTAAGAACTCTAATTTTCAAGACAGAGCTAGTAATCCATTATTTCAGTCAGTGGGACTTTGTTTTAAATTACCCTCTTGTATCACCACAGAAACAGCAAAGCTTAAAAGAAGCTCTGGCTGAAAACACTGGGTCAGATCCTGTGAAACCATTGAACACAGTCACTGAAAACACCAGCTTACGTTAAATATTGAGAAGCCTTTGTTCCATCTTATCCACGACACGCTGATCAAAGTGTCCTCTACAGTTTAAGTGATGATGTCCTAAAACTTGTCTGTTAATAGCCTATCATTCCCGCTGGATTAACTCACATACAGTATATGGTCAGTGTTTTGGCAAACTGATTTCTGGCAAAAGCAGCGGCCATTTTCAGCTCTGCCAAAATCAGTGCACTCACCAGAAGCGATGAGAATCACATACTGCATACATAATACACTGGCTACTTGACGCTACGTACTGATTAGGTTACGTTGTTAATAGAAATCTCAGTGAAATCGTTCGATATAATTAGACTGTTCATATTAATTGCCGGCGACGGTCTCTACCCAGCGTTAACTTGCTCGTTTGAATGTTTCAAACTACAACACTATGCTATTTTTTTTTTGCTGCAAAGAATCATTTGTGTGAAAATATAACACAACGTAACAGCTCTGTGTACTTACACAAGTAGTCGATGTAGATGTTTTTGCCTACATTTCCTCAGCTGTATATCCATATTTAATGTGTCTAAAAGGTGAACTCAGGTCCAACTACTACTACATACAACCTACTATTTGTGGTAGTCTGCTGGTACCTGCACCAAGACGGAAAAAAATTATAATTACAATTTTATGTTTCTAACTGAACATCGTCTTACACTGTGTGTCACTGAGACAGATTGGTCAATCTTTTATATCATAACCTACTAATTGTAAATATCTGAGAGTGAAATACTGCTGCAATGATGCCATTATTCTCTGATAACTGTACTTTTGAATATGTAAGTTGTCATAATGTGGGTTAGCTTTGTTTTACACCTGGAGCTGATCAACAATAATTAACTGGGAAATCACAACTGAATATGTTTTTGAGTGTTGCTTCTGTCTGTATATTACAAAGCTAATCAAAGGGCTGTGCAGCTACATATATATATATATATATATATATATATATATATATAGAGAGAGAGAGATGATCCAAACGAGGATGATGAAAATACGTTATATTTCATGAAATGTTACAGATAGTTTAAGCTTTTTTCTATGTTGCACAATTTTATGAAGATAAGTGCATCCATGGTTCACTCAGAGGTGATTCTTTGTCCTGCTTTTCTCAGGACAAACATAGTCTGGTCTTGATGAACATTTTCTTTTGCAACTGATGGAACTTACTGTATAATATACTGAAATACAGAAATGATCCAGACTAATGCTTTAGACCATTCAGTTTTAAATGACCGATCATTCATGGATCACAGAGCATTGAAACAATAAGTACTAATAGTCCAGTTCTGGACCCTAAAGCTTTTTTTTTTGTATATCCGCAGAAAGAGGGTGGAAAAACGATAACAAGTGCCGAACGGATGATAGAAAAAAAGCAAGTGTGAGAAGCGAACACGAATGAGAACATTTAGCAAAGAACTCCCTGAAGACAGGAGTTAAAGAGGTTAGGAGGAAAGATGTGAAAATGAAAAGAGAAGAAAAAAGAAATCATAAACGCCTCACTGCTTGAAAAAGAACAAAAAAAAGTATATCGGAAAAAAAAAACACGCTCTTTTTTCTGGCAGGAAAAAAAAGAATAATGAGAGTAAGAAGGAGAGTGACGGCGATGCCAGGACGGTCGCCCTTACATACCTCCATCTCTTCCTTCATGAGTTCCCACCAAGGAGAATAAAATGTTTAAATTTCATCTGTCGCTCGACCTTGACTGGCTGAGTGTGGAATTAAATTTCTGTGGAGAGGAGTGGATGTTCAAGTGGCTAGACTAAAACAGATCATGTAGGACATGATTAGAAAATACTGAATTACACAAGGGGGGCTACAATACATAATGAATCACAAGAGAGCTCTACTTCACCGAGTACTGTTTTTCAAGATAAGGGGTGAAGGTGAGGGGATGTCAGGCGTCGTCGTACTGGGTAATTTACTCAAGTATAAGACGAGACAAACGGGTGTTCTCTCATGCAACCAAAACGGCTACATCACTATGTTTTATTAAAAATTAAAAGGACATATAAAATAATAATAGGAAACACAAGGGGTCAGATTAAAATGGCCTCCTGCAGTCTCCGCAGGGTGTTAACGGGTTTCAAAAAGCTCAAGTGAAGGACAGGCCACTTCTAACACTGCATCAGCCGCTTCCGTGCAGCATTTCAGGGATATCGTCAGCTTTCCTGTTTCTCTTCCCTGCAGCTAAAAGGTCGACAATAACTGACGCATGTGTTCCTGTCACAGAATGGATAATGTATATGTGCTCTGTTAATACACATAATAAAAGTCCTACAAATAACACAAAATAAAAACACACAATAAATAAAACCCCTTCACTCAAATTGCAAGTAAATTCTTAAGTTGCGACAGCTGATGTATTTTTAAAGGGAAGCGCAAGCTGTTATCATCATCAGGAGGAAATGTTCATTTTCAGTGCAAACAAAGTTGACTCGACAATTAATATATTTGCAGAGCAGCAAAATGTCATAACCACACATATCAGAAGAATGTCGTTCATCTCATTTGTGTCTCGTCTGCTCTTTTATTACTTATAATATCAGCCGGTGAGGTCTCAAACATTCTTACTGTCATGTTTGGACTCTGCCACCACTAACTCTCCCTCTGGCCTTCATCAAAGTGTTTTCTGCTCCGATTCCTCCATTTATTGTCGGGAAAACACGCTTGGCACAAAAAGCTACTTGTTAATGCGAGAGGCCGGCAGGTGTGGATGGAAACGAGAGCAGATCTCACGTTTTGGAACAAAACAAAACTCTGGAAGATCTTTCACTGCCCATTACTGTTGGTTGTGTGTCATAAGATGAGATGAGATAAGATGAGATGTCCTTCGTTGTCCCCACACGGTTGCATTGGCAAAATACAGCATGTATCAGTACAATACTGTATCCAGGCCGTTCAGTGCAACATCAGAACACAACAGTTAATACATACAGTACATGCCAGTCCATGTGAAATCATCTCCGATTTGCTTCATACGGTCAGAAAATAATGTTAGCAGTCCTGGTAAACACCGTACAAAAGTTCAGCCTTGTATCTCCATTAGTTTTTGAGACATTGGGCTTTGAAAATAAGGGTGTGACTGTAAAAAGATGTAAAGTTCAAGAAGTCATTACTTTTGAACTCTTCGTGATAGATGTGGGAACTGTTCAGGAGTTGTTCTAAGGTACAAGTTGCCTTTAACTTCTGTAAAAGAACATCCACAGTTGCATATTTGCCAAATTACAGCTTACTGAAACTGAAAAAAAAAAAAGAAAAGTACCTCAGATCTTTCCAATTTTGGTATTTACTTCTCATGCTGTAGTACTATTGTGGTGACTATATTTTTCAAAAAGATTAAAATATTATGAGGCATTAGAAATGAAAATAAAAATCAAATTTCAAATGCATGTTGCTCATGTATGACAAGGTCGACCATAAAAACAATAATATCTCTGGAAATCAAACTAACTTTAACCAAACTAACCATTATCCCAAAAGAATTTAAAGTGTTTAAAAGAATACATAAAATATCTAAAATATTACACAACCCTTGTGGGCTTTAAAACCAAGTTGTAAAACCATAATCATAAATAAAAAAAAGTGCAAATGAATCTTAAAAACCCGGACTAAAGAACACCCAAGGCTGGAGCTGGAGTTGTTGAGTCGAGTTATGAAGGGTCTGAAGGTTCATATTCTAAATCTGAAATATGCAAGAGGTCCTTCAGGATGTTTTGTGTGTTTTATAATGATTTTCTCATATAATGAGCGAAGGGAAGGTCATTCTTTCATTCCTATCACTTTCATGGCGGTTTTAATAAGACATTCAACTTGAGATTTTAACTGAACTGTCAAGAAGCCGAATCATGATGCCATGTGATATCTGATGGTGCTTCCTGCGTTGGCCTCGTTAAACATTAACATGATCTCGCTACTGACCCCAAACAGTCTGAGACTTCTGAGAAGAAGCAGTCTTTGAGCCAGTTAGGAACACAGGTACTCGATATGAGCCGTCCATTGACTGGGTTTATGGTCTGTATGTTGCACAGGCCCAGGTTTTTGTAAGAACGCACCCTAAAGTAGATGCATGTTACCAGTCATACAAAGCAAGAGAAACTTACAGATCTCGTCACCTTCATGTTCATTTTCATATATGTTTTTATTTAAAACTGAAATCGGGGAAAAAAACACCAGGATTTGAAAACACCCACCTTCCTTCTGCAGCTCTCTCCTCTCGGTTCAAGACTAAATATAAATATAGATGACTTTATGTGCATCTCATGCCGCTTTGGGAAAAGTGAAGGCAAATTTTGAGTCTGAATCTGATCAGCGATCTGTAAATACAGCTGTCAATATTCAACCCCCTACCTGAACCCACAGAAGTGAATCGACTGCTTGAACTGCAATATGCTGAAAGGTAATGATGGAATTTTAGCCCAATGTCGCCAAAAAACTCAACAATCTAGCAGTCTCACATCTCTGAAAACATTGGATTAAATCAACAGATCAAAAATAGAAAAAACTGAAGCGTCAGAATGGAAGTTTCAGGAATTCCTTCACCATCAAAGCCGAACGCATCTGTCTCGGGGAACATGGAGCCTCTACGGCACCATCTTGCCCGGAGCTTTGTTCTACTCCTTTTTTGTGCCTTTATTTAAACAGACAATAGCGAGGAGACAGGAAACACGGGGAAAGATGACAAACGACGTGCGATGCAGGACGCTGCGGTTCGTTCTCTTTCCTACCCCGACACCTCCTTTCCTGATGAGGATGCTTCCGTTTTGAATGCTGTATTGTGTCAATGTCAAATGGGCGAAAAAGTGAATGACAGATGTATTATGTCCAAATTTCTTATCCGAATGATGATACATGTACTGTGTGTAACAATAATGAAATCTGACGCCTAAATGTCTTTGGTCCCATGTATTTATTATCTACAATTGGCTGAGTGCACGGAATTATGCAGGTTTTTTTTACCCCAAGACAAAAAAAAGACTTCTGCTACATTTACAGCCATGGAAACTGATATTTTACAAGACTTTGTTAGAATTTACAGTGAGCTGGAAAACTACCTTTTTGGCCTTGAAATACTGCACTCGTCTCTACCCACCCTATCCTTTGCCTCAAAACTTAAAACGCCCCAAGTTATCAAACACTAAGCTGACTCAGACAGACTATTCATTCCCTATGATATCTTTTAGGCTCCCACTTTTGATGAAATAAACCTGTCTAAACTGGCTGTTTTGCTGAGCAAGGGAAACGAATCACAGCTGTCTGCTGATAGCAGATTTAAGGCCGCATGCCCTTCTTTTCTGCATGTGTGTGTGTGTGAACGGACGTGCGTGTCTCTGTGCGAGTACAACAGCGTACGGGTTACCTATCCATGCCTGTCCACAGCACTCTGCCTGTAAATATCAAAAATGCACTATGTGCTTTTCACAATCTAAACCATTTCATGAGGATCTGATAAAAAAAAAACATACTGTAGCAGGTCTGACTCTAGACATTAATTTGATGGTTGGTCTACTTTCAAAGAGAGGAGCATTTATCGGCTCCAGGCTCCAGTAAAACACCCAAATAGAAAATATTTTTTTGTGTAAAACAGACAAATGGGCATGCTAAAGCATCACGAAGGCTAGACAAAAATAGATGTATTTCATGCATTGACTGATTTATTTCGGTTACCTCCTTAGCACCCAGTTTTGTCCAATGAGTCTATATTTAAAAGCAATTTTATGTGAACCTGTTCCTCTCACAATTCCACACGATCAGATAAGTTCTTTGCAGATAATCATCTTTAGTGTGCAACGTGGATGCACAATTTCCTTATTTTCTCGGATTCACCGTATATAAATAACAATCATATAGTGTGTATAAATTGTGTATGTTTATAGAGCTTCCTTGTGTTGTTGTTGTGTTGTGAGTCGATGAGGCGTATTTATGAGTACTTCAGAAAACACGCTGCGATGACAAGGTTATTTGCAAGGTGTACATCGTCATACACTGAAGGAATATTTCAATTTTCATTACTGACAAAAGCGTATGTGACACTAATGTAGTTGAACTCTGTGATCACACGTGGAAATACAAGTAGTTTCTGTTCTTTGTGATGGAGTGTTTGGGTAAAACATGGGAGATACTCACACAAATGACATCTGCTTCTCTGCTCATAACTAGGCGCCTATAAATCGATTTACTGTATCAAATAGATGATCAAATAGATGTGTCTGTGCCGGTCTTTATTTTCACATAGCCCTGCTGTAATGCGATGTCTATCATCGTATTCCATGTAAACTGACACCCTTGACTCTGTCTGTTCTGGTAAGAAGACTTATTTGTGATTTTGCTGACGATGCTCGATACCAACTAGTTTTGTGGCAGAGCAGCCGGACAATCTGTTTCTCATCTCCGGCTTCAACTTTAGCTGCTGGAGCAGTTCCACTTCGTTAGACTTGACGAGTTGCATGAGGCACTTTTCTATTGTTCTGCTGCAAGCGTGCGCACACACACGCACACACATTTATAAGTGCTCACATAAGCACAGAGCCTCACTTGTGAGTCCGATAGATGCCGTGTAGACAAATTCACAAGGAAACACATTCACACGCAAACACATGCTTGTAGAAAAGACGTTTTCGAGTTAGCAGACATCTGCTGCGTCTGTAACTGTGTGGTAAGTGAACGAGCCACAGACATTTATCACCCCGCCTCCTCCTCCGCGAGGCAGATGACATCTCCTCCAACACCTCCACCCACATCTCCTCGGATCTTCTGTATCACAGCTGCTCCGTCGTCCACCTCCCTCCTTGTCATCCCCGTTCATTCCCTTCACAATCGGCTTCTTTCACCTCCTCTGCTGTCATCCATCCGACTCTTTACTGCTCATCTCATCTCCCCTCTTCATCTCGTCTCTCCAACTTCCTCCTACTCCCTTCTTTGGGAGGCCACTTCATCCAGCTGCTTTCTTTCTGTCCATCTTTTGTCTAATCACCGCCGTCTCCTCCTCACATCCTCCGCCTTCTCGTTCTTTCGTCGGGCCTCCTCACTCTCTCCTTCCTTTTCTTCCCTCAAGGCTGGACTAGATTCATGCTTTACGGTCACTCCTTGACCTCACCTGTCTCTCAGAACCACATTAAGTTTGGCAGGAGGTAAAAGAAACAAACCAAAACATTACGCCCTATCAGATTTGATGCTGATATAGTGTACAAATCACTATCTTTTAGTTGCCAATATAAAAATGGCACCAGTGAAGGAATAACGATAACAGAGTAAAGCTTATTTACACTCGGTATTACTGTTATTTTCTTTTTTATGAGTGGTAGGGGAATATTTTAGCTTTCCATTCAAGGTACCCATCATTTCCTGCTGTTTTATTTCCACTCATCCTCAATTTCAATGTTCCTCTCTGACTCAGAACAAAACAACACACAGAACATACAGCCCTCTGGAGTAGCCATTAAGGCTCAAAGTTCTCAAAGTAAAACTCAAGACTGTCACATCCTTGACGCTTCAATTTGAATGTCTGAGATTTTAAAAAATGCCCACCACCAGCTCAAACACTCACTGTACAATTTCTGGCGGCCTCCGTTAGCTCTACGACAGCTGCTACCAAAACTTAATGTTTGCCACTTTGGATTTACACAGTGGTAAAATAAAACAAAACAATAAAAGCAGCAAGCGTGAAGGGATATGAAGCATTCTGGTCAGCTGGCAAACGGCCTTGGATGCACTTTCCTTTACATTTAGCCATAATGGATACTCCAGAGGGCGATACGCTCTGTGTTTAGTTGTGGTCTGACTCAGAGACAAGCACTGAAAATCATTTGAGTGAAATCATTTATATTTCTGAGACTGTAAGAGCAAAATTAGCATGACATATAGAGCCACAATATATAAATGATATCATTTCAGGCCATATCACCCAGCCATACAAGACACTACGTAAAGTAACGTGTATATATTGTTCTTTAATGGGGTGAATGGATATCATAATGTGCTCACTAGTAAGTTTTCAAAACTTGATGCCAGTTTGATAAACTTACTGGTGTTAAGACTTGTACACAAAGCCTGCGTATGATATCTTAGTCTAATTTGTTCTTGTGTTATTATTAACATTTTATCAGTTATGATCTGATAAGAATTCTATTAAGACATCACTGTGGAAATTGCATCTGCAGATGAGTGAGATGAGTGTTTGTTATATTTCAAAGTGGTTACTGCACACATTATTGAAATATTTTGAAATATGCTTCTGTTGGGAGTCAGGTTTTCACCTTTTGTGTTATTGCATTTACAGATTAATAGACAGAAACAAATCTTCTGATATACATCAACTGTGGCTTAATAATATTGTGACAGCCTTTCAGAAGTGATGTGAACGTAATGGACCGACTTTAGAAACTGCAGCGAAGAATGCACTTATTTTGACAAGGTGTAGGCACAGACTTACGCTGAAGGCTCACCAAGTTACGTGTTACCATTAGCGTAATGAAATAACACACTACACAATAACACGCAATAACACACAAGAGAGCAGATGAGTATATGGCGTGATATATTTGTTATTTGTGGCTCCACATGTGGTTGTGAGAGCAGAACAGCTGGACACCGGCGTCCTCACAGCAGGGTGACGACGAGACCCTGCTGATCGGTATCTGTAGAAAAATCATCTGGAACGTCTCAATTTAGTCCTGTCCTAGTGTCAGCGCAGCCTCGGTGACCTTTTGAGAGAAGCTTCAACTGTATTAATAATCAAGAAAAGGAGAAAGAAAAGCTGTGCTAGAGAGCAAATGTGTCAAATTATGGACACTGGCTCCTACTACCTTTGTCAGTAACGTAATCTGAATTTCATACAATTAAACTGAGAATCAATACAACAGCCACTGATATTTAAAAGGTTCGGTGTGTTAGATTTTGGGGGATTTTATTGCAGAAATGGAAAATAATTTTCACAATTTACAGCAATTATGTTTTCATTACTGTATAAGTACCTGAAGATAAGATTAGTTCACTATCTTATAATGAGCCACGTCTATCTATCACATGCCTTCTGTTATGTTTCTACAGTAGCTTAGAACAGAGTTGTCTTTCCTTCTTCATTTTATGGTGGGTAGTAATCAGCTTTAGGCGTATTACCACACCACATGTTTGAGTGTGGACCATAGTTAACATCCCTTTAACCATGAAGCCCAGTGGACAAAACAAACTCTGGCTCTAACAAGGATCTTTCACCGTTTTTGCGTTTTTCTCAGCTGTCATAGGGGAGGGTGAGACGAGGGCAAAGGCGATCTAACTAAACAGGCAAGATTCCAACTGTCACGGTCTTCGAAGGGAGACCAGAGGCTGCTCTGTATGAATGAGTCCTATCGAGGAATAAACTCGTACTTTGTGAAAACAGTTCACAGTTCACAACTTCTGTGATGATCTTTAACATCTTATCCACAGACGAGCATATTATGACTCTACCTGTTGCGACAGACGGAGCCCATTTATGTCTCTTTCCTTCTTTATACTGTCAAAAAGGTATAAAGGTTTAAAACTAGACAAACTCAGTTTACAGCAGATGTTTTTGTACACAGCAAACAGATACTGCAAAGTCCAACTGGATCTAAAATGTATTAACCCTGTTTTACCTCATGTATTTGAAGAATATTTAGACAATGGTTATGTATTTTCCAAATAAAACTGACAAAATTAGAAGGACCTTATATTAAAACATGCTTTGTAGAATTTGTTACCTATAAAACATGATGAATCAAATAAAGTCATACGGGTGAACATCTTACCTAATTAAGTCCGAATGCTGAATTACTTAAAAGCACTACATAAAACAGAATGAGTAGCAGAACGGGTGAGGCGTGTTGTTTGATACGAGCAGCGAGTCCTCCATTCCCAGCCGGTAACCAGACACGGCAGGCGCTGCTAATCTGAGGTGTATGTTGGTGTCGAGGGGTCACTGAGGTCAGGCAGAGTCCTCAATCATTTCCTCTATAGGTACATCCTTATTTCCTGATTTGATAATTTCTCGGTCCTCGCGTGACCCAGAAATGTTCAGGTCTGCCATCATAACGGCCCTCGCAGAGCTCTTATTTGAGCTGGGGAGCGAGGATCAAACAGTGAGGAGGAATCTGAGCAGCGACGGGCAAGGATACACAAGACCATCTGGTAGCACTAATAGCATGGTGATAGTGGGGTAAAAGGTTGGTAATGCATAGGCAATGGTGGAGTAATACCATGTATAGAGTCTGTTCTCATTCCCAGCTCGTCACATTCTGCTGCTTGGTCATGACCTCTTGGCGTCCATTTGGGTACCTGGTAAATCTTTAGACGCTGGATATTGTCGACTCGGGCCAGGTGACGTGGACAAACCCTTTAGCTGGAGGCTGTTGGGGTGGTTGCAGCGGGACACCAAAGTTTGACGACAGGGTTTGTGTCATGTTTCATGCTGTGTTTGATCACGCATTTTCTTTTTGTCTTTATCTTTCTTATTTTAGCCCTTCCCTGACCCTTTTTCCCAAACTCTCCCAAAATGTGACGCCCTGCGACGCCCTGACCAAGCATCAGTATGTGACCAGTTGAGAGTGAGCATGTGTTGAATTATAATGCTGAAATTAATCTCCCCTTATGTTCCAAACATTCCCTAAGATTGTGATTCATCATCTAGTTAAGAGCAGTCTGAGGGCCTGATTAAAAAAACAGATTTATAAAACCTTCCTCTGTGGTTAAACAGACTTCAGGCCTTCACTTTCTCGAATAAAATTATTTCCAGTTTGGAAAAGATATTAAGAAATTCTAATCACTGAATAATTAAACATTTAATTTAAATAAGGGGGTATCAACAGCTTAAAGAAATTAAAATAGTTACTTAAAAAAACGGTTTATGGCTTATGTACCGGAGCAGCATTTACAGATTATGTGACTGAGTTTTTAATACATGTGTTGAAACATAGCGGCACAAACAGAAAGACTATGAAAAGACACGCTGCTGTGCTGGTGCTGATAAATGAGAGCCTTTGTTAATTAAGTTTGACAGTGTTTGTGCAGAAATTCAAACTCTGAACTATAAAGGGTCTCTGCAGAGCTTTTTAAAGCCGACTGATGGCCGATCAGCTGTGAAATCAGAAACAGATGTCGCTTCGGAAAGACAGCTACGTTGAAAAGACGTTTCCATTCTACAAAAACAGATTTCCTCAGTTTGTCTCCTCTCACATTCATCCCTCGCGTCTTGAGCGGGAGGGGCGTGGACAGAAAGTGAGGCAAACGTGGATGCAATTAATGGAATCTGGGTTGTACCCTATGTCTTTCCTGCTCTTCCTCATCAACCTCCTCCCCTCCCACTCGCTCCACTCTCTTGCCCTGCGGCGAGTCGTTCTCGGCTGCTTCCTTTTTAAAATGGCAGGCCCCTAATAGAATAAATAAGGTGCCTATTTTTACCTGGCTGCTGGCGGGGTGATCGCACTTCCACACATACCAGCACGCCACGCCGCACTGGAGGCTGGTAAAGAGATGACACCTGACTCGGCGGGGGAGGGCAGCGACGAGGAGGACGGAGGTCACGGTTATGTTATTGAGAGAGAAAGAAGGGAAGAAAGCTCGGGAGAGCGTTGGTATGCGGATGTAGAGGTAAAAGATGCACGATATAGAGCACAATAGACAGAGATTTCATTCTGTGTGACACTGGTAGAGGTCCATTCATCACAGACGTACCTTCGCTTATGTGGAATTTCCTGTCTGTATGAGTTATTTTCAATTTGATGTGACATTTAACAATTTAACAAGCTCTATAATGTCACCTTTGGGTGTTTTTGAAGCGTATTCAGATTTTAATTGCTGCTGGAGTGTTTTGACAGAACTCCAAAGCATCTAATTATTTTGAAGCTGTTTTGAAGCAAACTGGTCTTTGCGAATTTCCTGTGTGACAGGTCACTAAGTGAACGAGCGACGAGCAAGCTAAATAAGGCATTTTTAGACGGCTGCATTACTGTGTTTTCCCAAGTTCATAGGCACTTCTTAAACAGTTTCTCAGCAGCCCACACAGTTCACAGTATTTGACAACATGTTTCCACAAAACTGTGAGAACATTTAATATTAATAACACGGAGCCACGTCAACATATAAAGTTTTTTAAAAGAAAGTCTGAAGGCTGTTCTTCAAACTGCACTGTTTCAGCAGTGAGATTAAAAACACACGTTCAAATAAAACAATAACAGCAGCTTCCAGAACAGCTGCAGAGCTTCGTGTCTGTATATTCCATCCCATAAGAATGATGATGGAGAGCAGTGTTTAACATCTGACCCTAACCCTGATCATCTCAGGTGATCATGGTATTGCACATGAGCAGGATATATGTTTCAATAAAAACGTCCATGTCGTCCATGATACTGAAAAAAAATGTGATTCCTTTTTCTGGCCCTTGAGAGACCATCTTATTGATTTATTTTTTAAGTTTTGTTTCTTTCTCCACCAACGCATTACACAATACAGTTCACTAACACAGCCCTACAATACTAGTCGCTAACTTTGCATGTCTGCCGTTTAGTGCTGTACAGGTATCTTCCCGTATGTTACTGGCTGTAACTGATGGAGGGATTGCATCTTAGTGGCAGGTAGAGTTTAATGAAAGCATCAGTCTCCAATGCTCGAACCGCACTAGTTTTTAAACTGTATTTACAAGTTAGCTGAAGCCGCTCCTACTTCTAAAGTCTAACTGTTCAATCAAACGCTTCTCCTTGATGTAATAAAGCACAACAACATGTGCAGAGCTGCAGTGGCTTTCTTGCTGCTGGTGTCTGATCTCTGGCGTGGTAATTGAGGTCATGTGTCTGACAATAGGAAACTCATATCGCAACCCAGCGCAGGGAAGAAAGTGCTATTAATCACCAAGACAAGGCATCATGGCCAGGCACACACACAAACACATACAGTGAGTGACCGCACTTAATGAGCTATGGCCGCATCTCTACAAACATGACTCGATACAGCAAAGATAGGCAGCGTGTACGTATATCTGTGTGTGTTGTTTTCAAGTTCCTGGGTCATTAGGAAACAACTGGTGTAAGTCCTCAATTAACTTTACAGACCGTGGCAACACTGTGTGCTGCTTCCACCTACTGAGATCCAGTCTGCTGAGTTATAATTTACAGTCCATGCACAGTTGCCACAAAATATCACAGTTTCTGGGACTCGTTTTATTGATTTTGTATTAAAGTGAAATTCTATACCGGAGGAGTGGTTGTTTTAGGTAACAGTGCAATTTTCTATTTATGAGAATACACAAACACTTTTCCCTTATACTCTCCTGCAGCCCACACGATATTTGATTATAGGAATGAGATTTTCTTTCCGAGTATGAAATTATACAACCCAGAAATATGAAATTTATACTGATTAAGAGCCCAGAGCTGCTCCAGTGATGAAAGTGCGTCAACGCCACCAGGTTCTGTGTGGTTTTTCACTGATGCGGCTTTAGGTATCATGCTACGTACTAAAAAAAACCCCAAAAAAAACATAATATTCATCTTTTTTCTGCATTGTCTTTCCATTTCAAATAGTTATAAAAATAAATAAGTTGCGGTAGAAGTTGCAGGAAGTGATCAGGTGGTTTCTCACTGAATATGGAGGGAGGCCACAGTCGGGCAGATCTTGTATTTAGAGCAAAGGGTGAGGACATGGATCATCAAACTCTCCTGTGAGCTCATTACTCCCTCCAAAAGGCCAGGTCGTTTCCAAGAAGCCAGCAAGAGATTAAGAAATATGACTCTGATTTCAAGTTTTTGCCAATGAAATCTATTTCTTCCCCTGGAAACGGATGGCGCTGGGTCGGGCTGAAACAGTTAGCCACATAGATTGAATCTTTTCAGATCTTCACAGGCCTGTGTAATCACAACGCTCTCCTTCCCCCTCTTTCTCCGACCGAGAAATGGTTTGTGGATAGATTTTGCACAAGCTCAGACAATCTGATTTGAAGTCTCCACATGGACAAAATCTGATGTTTTCACTGTTGCTTCAAAACGGAGAAAACACTGGCAACAAGAATAGAGACTGCAAACAAATATGGCCTCCATCCTTCATCCCTCAGTCCATTACAGCAGCCAAGCACCGACTACAGTATTGTTGTTGTGGATGATGATGATTCGTGCTGTTGTGTTTCATCATTTATTTCGAAGATGTCAGATTCCTGAGTATTTATAGATTTTTCTGGAGTGATCGTGTTGTATTTCTTACACCTGTCTATTCATGAGATGCATGATTGAGTTATTTCATACTGTACAGCAGCAGCGCTCGGACAAAAACCATGATCGCTTTTACAGTGTTGTGTTGTTCCTATAGATGAAGAGCGACGGCGCAGACGAGGGTGAGCGAAAACATGCGCAAACGTCCAAAAAGACAAAAAGACTAAATGTGGTATTAATGACAAGAGAAAAGATGATATAGTTCCACACACATTTTCTTTAATTTTCCAAATAAATATGAATTCCTCATTCATATAAAAATGTGATCACTGGTTATTTAAATAAATTACAGCAACAAAGTGACATCTAATATTATTGAGCGGAATTAAATTAGTAAAACAATTCAAATCTATTTTAAAAAGTTAATTAAACATGCTCTCAAGAGTTGATTTACATTTACCTAGTCCCTGGATATGTACAACTACTAGGTTAAATTGAGTTAGATTGATATATTTAATGAATTTTTCATCAAAACATCATTAAACTAAGTCAAGTACAGTGCTATATGTATATATAAATATGTGCCAAATGCAAAATCATTAAGAAAAGAGACATTAAAATTAACAAAATGAATTCATTTTCTTTACTTTTCCAGATGAACGTCTTCTCAATATTATATCGACTAATTTTTTTAAATGAAATTCGGTTCAACTGTATCAGTAAAGGATATAAATATGTTTAATTCAACTCAAATGATAATAGTTGTTAAAACTACTTTTAGGTTGTTTTAATAAGTTTATGTTGCTTTCATTTATTTACTCTCAATTCAACTCCAGTCTCAGTTTTTACAGAGTAGATGCATCTCAAACATTACCGACATGTATTTTAGTATCGTTGTATTTAAATACTTCCCTCAACATTAGGATTCTTTGAATTTTAATGATTATATATGAAC
>JAPQRN010000010.1:1222388-1233788 GCA_037367275.1 Coranthus polyacanthus
ATATCGAATGATTTTTTTTCCCCCCTCAGTAACCTTTTTGGTCAAAAACATCATACATAAAACACTGACAGGGATCATTTTACTGCACAGCGACTACTTTTATTTTAAGTATATTTTGCTGATAATATGTACATTTATTTACTTAAGTTTGGATGCAGAATTTTTACTTTTACAAGCAGTGGTTTCACAGTGTGGCTGAGTTCTTCTTTCACCACTGGTCGTAACTAGTAAGATTAGACATTCAAAATGAGGTAGCTCAGACAAGCAAACGTGACAAATTTCTAACAGATAAAAAATATTGCCTAATAAATAGGCTCCTCCACATTGAGAGGGGGTGTCTCCTGGGATGCCTCCGGGACGGTGTTTCAGGCACGTCCAACCAGGAGGAAGCCCCCGGTGCGTGTCCAGGGCAGACCCAGGACACGCTGGAGGGATTATGGGCTTCTCTGGGCTGGCCCGGGAACGCTTCGATGTCCCCCCGGAGGAGCTGGAGGAGGTGGTCGGACTCGGAGAGAGGGAGGCCTGGGCTCTGCTTAAGCTGCTGCCCCCACAACCCAGACCCGGATGAGCAGGAAATGGAGGGATGGGTCAAAAAAATCTATATATGTATATATCTATTTTGAGCTTCATACTTCAACCTTAAGTGGAAGACTTATCTTCAAAATTAGAATAAATTGACTTTCTAATGAATTTCCAATGTTTTATCTGTTTTAAAAGGTGAGAAGAAACACCTGACACACAAACTGAAGGTTCGGAAAATCTATTAATATTTTCATTCCCACACTGACATCCAATGAAATAAATGACACATTAGTAAACGATTATGTAAAAAATTACACTTTCTCTGAATTACTGTAAAATATTTGATCTCCAATCATGTTCTCAAGATTAATTCTATTCTTAACATTATTTTCAAATCCAAATTCATTCAACCATATAGAGAGATTAAAGGTCCAGTGTGTAAGATTTGTGGGAATTTGGAAGACGTACTTGCAAAAATGGAATATAATATTCATAATTGTTTTCATTTGTGTATAATCACATGAAAATAAGAATCACTCTCTGTTTGTTACCTTTATATCCAGGCCGCACGTTTTCAGTGGCTATTGCAGGAGAGGGATTTAGTTGTTTGTTAGATGCCGCTAAATATCACACACTGAACCTTTAGGAATACACACACACACACACACACACATCAACACGGTCTCACACACATGTAAGTCTGGGCACTCGGTCCAGTCAGTCACAGAAATTTGAGTACGAGCCTCTTGGTGAGGGTGTAGACTGGCTGTGGCATTTGTTTGTAGTTGTTAAACACTCCTTTGCTGACTTCCCTGTTCACACGTAACAGAACATGGAGGATGTCATCCAGCGCTGAGCTGCAGGAAAAACATAAAAACAGAAATCACGCTTTAGCAATAATAGAACATATATATTTATATATATATATATATATAGATATAGAAACACACTTAAACATTAAATGTGATTTCCTGGGATCTTGAACTCTGAGCAGTGGTGTTTCTCACCTTCCTGCTGATATCATCAGCTGCTTACACAGCTCCTGGATGTAAATGGAGCCTGTGGTTACGCGTCTAAATGACGTGCATCCGGGCACGGTGGCCATGCCCAGCAGGAAGTCAGCATCAGAAGCCACCGTATGGACCTCCTCCAGGCAACGCTTCCGCTCTTCCACTTTGTAAAGACGGGCCATTGTTACCTGATTTAAATTTAAACACTGATTAATGATATATTTTCATTATTACTGATAAGCTTAAAAACTGTTACACAGGGCATATATATACCATTAACACAGATGAAATATATATAGACACACATATATATGTATAAAGTGAAGATTAAAAAAATAAAAAACCCCATCTGTGTGGACAGCGAAAACTAAGAGATCAGAAAACAATGGTGTCACACTTCAATTCACACGCCTATTGTTGCTTTGTGTGATGAACCTGTATAGGATATATATGTCAAATAGGTCAGAGTATTACCTGCAGTGCATCGTGGTCAGAAAGTTTTAGAGACGGGTACACGTAGTGGTGTGGAGGTGAAATCTGTAGAATATAAAGAATACATTTCAAAAACTCAGACCAAGTTAACTTAAGTTTATAATTTAAAGTAACTAAAGCTCTGCGCCTTATATTATCTGAAGGTCCACGGTGTCCACAGTTTCAAGTCCAACACAAAGTATGGTTTGTCCGAGGGTTTGCAGTGGTTTGTAGTCGTTTTTGTGTCCTGGGGTGCAGAGGTAGTTTTGTAAAACGAAGGGTCGTGTGGACAGAATTTTTTTTAAAAACAGAGAGGGAAAATACCCGTTTAGACAAACTCTGAAAAAATGAATACATTAAATTAATTCATTAAAATTTTACTAAATCTAATAATTTACTGAGGAGGCTACTTCCTAGCTGAGCTTTGCAAAAAAAAAGGCAGTTCGCAAATCAGTGTTATATTTTCATTTATCGAGTAAACGGGGGAGAATAACTCTCAGACAAAAGTGTAGTCGCTGAGAAATCAGACGAGATGAAAGCGATTCAGATGAAAATGCACAACACTGAAAAACAACTAAATAGCAAAGTGGGCGGCTACGGCTATGACTATTTCTTCTGCCGTTAATACCGTATGTGTGAGTTTGTTGGTTATCTGTGTTAGATGGCACCAGGGTAATGAGCAGTATACATGTACCTGTCAGTCTGTGTCTGTATGTTCATGGTGAGGGTTGGATCTCTGTACATGGTGTTTTGTTGTACGTCACCTGGGTCATCGTCTCCTGTCTTTGCGCCTTCCCCGCTTGAGTCAGTTTATCCTCCTCCTGTCTCGGCCGCGGAAGACAGGGCAGCGATCCTCTCTGGTACTCGGTACCCTGACACGCTTGGATGAAGAACAGTTTGGGCTTTCCCGCCAAGGTGGGGGCTCTCTCGCTCGTGAAGGGCTGCTTCAGTTCTCGTATGTAAACCGGATGCTCGTCTGTCCCGTAAACCAAACCTTCTCGTCCATTGGAAAGCACACAAACCACCTAAAACCACAGAGAGGTACATTTTTCAATGTTCTTTCAATTAAAGTCAGTTCAGTTAAAGTGGTCGGTGATGATACGGCCGTGCTTACTAAGGCATCGTGATCCAGAAAATTCTCTTTGCCCAAGTTTTGTAGTTTGGTTTTAATAGCGTCTGCAGTCAAGTCATTCTCTACGTCCACCTTAAAGCCGAGGCGAGTGAACACTTCTCTGAGAGCCTCTGTGACAGAAAAGAGAGACAAGTATCCTCAGCCCCAAGTCTTTGTAGGTAATTAAAAGGTTAATATGCTCTCTAAATCGAAATAAATTGCTTTTTAATGATACCTACTTGCATCCTCCTGAGTTCCCCTTCGGTTTCTCAGTTGTATTCCTGTGAATCTCTCATTGTTGATGACCACACACCAGCCGCGAGGGTTATGAGTCAGAGGATAGTACTCTGTCTAAAGCAAAGCACAGACTCGTAAACATAGGATATTTTGACCAATAAATGAATGAACTTCAATTACTGTGTGAACGGATACCTCGTCATGAACAGAGATGGATCTTGTAACTGTTTCTGCATCAGAGGAAATGCTTTCGCCTAGTGTAAAAACAGAAACAGCAGAAAATGATATCTGAAGCTGTCACCTGTTCCATAAAGTACAAATGCCTTTTTTTTGGGGTTCCAGAGCTTCAGGTTCATGAATGTGTCTCCTCTGTGACATACCAGCGTCAGATCCACGCGCCGGTTCGTGGTCCTTGGAGTAGCTGTTGTTTCTGATGAAACTGAGGCTGGCGAGCTCGCTGTCCAACTGATGCAGCTCCTCCTAAAAACAATGAAACAGGGTTGACACGAACATAATGGCGCACGCTGCCGTTGTGCTCTACATTTCCAGGCATCTCCACGACCCCATTTATGAAAGACGTGAAGTGCATTATGAGTAACAACATTACAACCTGCATGCTTTACCCACAAGTTGACTTGAGTACAGTATTACAGTACAACGGTATTGCTTCATATTCTTTATTTTATTTGAAGATGTTAAAAGATGTGCGTAATCTTGAGATCTGTCTTGCAACTATTTGTCAATTACAGTTCCTTTACATTATAAGACAATAAATCACCTGCTTTGGCTCCTTGTTCTCTGATGCCACATCATCTGAGGAATTCAAGAGGACAAAGGGTTTTATTAGTTTTGATGCAGCCTTGATATGGCCGTATATAAATGTATATATTGTTAACATGCCTCTGTTTTCAGCTGAACTAGTCTCTTGGGTCGGTCTGTGTGGTCTGTCGGTGTAATCCGACAGTTTGTCCTGTAACTCTGGGAAAGTGTCTTTAATCTCGTCGTCGGTTTGCAGGAGATCCAGGAAGTCTTTGCATCTGGCTTCACCTTTATCCATGATTTTATCCACGAGCTCAATGACCCTCCCTTCGTTGGTTTCTCTGTTCATGCTTTTGATGTTTTTGTACTCACGGTCGGTTATTATCTTCCTCTCGTAAACTTTGTCGAGGATTAGGCGGACGTCTGCTGACAGAATCAACTGAATGGCTGTTTTATTACATCTCATAGCGTCTTTAGCTGACATGCTGAGTCTGACAAAATAAAATTCAAAAGAGAGACACAAAGTAAGGCAGGAAAAGAACAACGGAATCTCCACCTGTGGCTTCTGGGTATGATCTAATAATCTGTAATCCATTTCTCTTCAGGGTGCGTTGACCGTCTCTAATGCGGAAGTCAAAAAATATGAAACATATTTAAAAGCATCTTTGTAAAAACGACCGGATCTAAAGGCATGAGACTGTAACATTATATTATACTATACATTAGCTCTGAGGCAGACTGAGCCTGAGTTCTTTTCAAATTACATTCATAATCATAAGTATCCAGCTCTAATGTCACATTTGTGAAAAAAACCCCCTATATTTTGGAACGACAGAAAATAGTGCAGTGAACTTGTAAATGGTAAAGCTGTGCTGACTTACCGTGAGAAGGGGTTTTTTCCTCCAGCTCGTACAGTCCTGGTCGACTCACCTCGTCTGCTTGGGAACAGCTTGGTTTCGTTTTCATTTTCACTAGGCCTCACTACATCCTCTGTGACAGGTTTCATCTTTGCACTTTTAAATTCAGAGGTATAGAAGTGGTGACCATGAAACTCACAAGAGACAACAACCAGCGCAAACCGCTGTTTTATATTGTAGATAAAATCCTCTTCTAATCATTTAAAAGCCACTACACCTGTATGCCTGTGTAAAAATTCCTCATTTTTTTATTTTTTGAAGTAACTTCCAGATATCTATATAGTCTTTTATTAACCTCTGCCACTTTTAATCTACTGTGTTGACTGAACGTATTCAAATCTTAAAAAGAAACACAGACATCCAGTGGCAAATGGCTTTTCTTTTATTTAATGTTGACACAGTCATATAACACTGGATAATGCCATGATTGTTTCCAGTCTTAACACGTGTTTTGCATCTTTCATACAAAAGAAGTAAAGCTGTGCTGTTTGTAGCGCAATGAAAAATATATTCGCCAAACCGTAAAAATAATTTGTTACAAATAGATCTATAGGAATATTCCATAAAACTGATATAAACCTCCCTCTATAAAACCCAGATCCGCCAGTTTAGTTTCACACATTCATGACGATATAAAATATGATATGATAAAATATATGTGATAATTAACAAATAACAGACTTGGAAATATCAAAAGATACGATGATAAAAAAGAGCTTATATGAAGAACAGCGTAGGCCTGCAGAGAGCGTACTGGCTGATTTGTGATGTGGTGATTTTCAGTTACGTCATCGTCGCGACAACACAAGCTTCTTCCTGAGAGTAGATCGAAATTCAGGCATCTGCTTCAGGATAACTCCAGGCCTCTTTTTCGTCTCTCCTTCTTTCAGGCTCACTTCATTGTTGACACGTTGGAGGACGGCGTAAATGTCTTCACCCCTAAAACAAAACCAACGATCTCATAAATGTACAGCGCACACTGCACGGTAACACTTCTGCAAAATACAAAGGATTGTGGGTGTTACTGATTTCTGGATATTTCAAATCAATTTCTGAGTTCAGTGTTTACCTTGGACAGCCTTCCTTTAGCTGCGCACAAAAAGACTGAATGAACCAGCTCCCAAATAATGTGTGTCTATATGATTCATAATCTTCAACTGTTGCCATGGCGGTCAGAAAATCAGATTCCTCTGGGATGGAGGTATCAGACTGAAGATCTGGCAACACCACCCGACCGTGGGGCTCTACCCCCTGGCAGGCCTGGATCAGGAACACTTTGGGCTTGTTAGTGAGGGGTGACTGGTCGGTGGCCTTGAAAGTCTTCTTGACTTCTTTAATGGAAAGCGTTTCCCGATCAATCCCGCAAACTACTCCCGTATTTCCATGAGTCAAAATGCAGCAGATGAAGGCATCTCCGTGCGCGGGAGCCTCCTGAAGGTCAGTGAATTTTCTGTCAGACCATTCCTTCACGCTGAAGTCCTGCAGCTTGGAGATGTCACTCGCAGAGGAGAGGCATTTCAGCACCCGCTCCATCTCATCCTTTGTTTGGTCTTTACACATCAGCACTCTGAACCCCAGCTCGCTGAACGTGTCTGCTACAGTTTCTGAAACAAATGTATAAAGAATGTTCAGCCTCAGCCGTCAACGGTAAAGGTGTAAAAATGAACATAGATTTTTAAACAGAGATCCCACTGTATTGCTGTTAAGAGGATAAATATAAAGCATATATATCGACATACAGTTAATTTGATTAATCACATTTTTGCTCTGGAGACCCTTTCTTGCTCAAATTTCAAAATGCAACCTGTTTGCATGTTTCTCCACTTCTTTACGCCGTATATTTTAGTGAAGAAAATCATTTTTGAATCGTGTTTCGTCTTGATTTGTAGACAGAAAGAAAACCAATAAAAAAATGAAGGTTTATGAATCTGTCTCCTCTGTAACATACCAGCGTCTACGTCAGATCCATGTCGTGGTTTGTTGTCGTTAAAGTTCACGTTGTTTATGATGAAACAGATGCCGGTGGGTTCGCTGTCCAATGGATACACCTCATCCTAAAAACAGTGAAATTAGAGATACAGTTAGACTCAAACACAACATAAACAAATGGTGCAAGACATGTGTATACTATGGTATTACAGTATCACAGCGGTACTGCATGATATTCTTAATCTTACGATAAAAAGATTGTTGTGCATGCTTTCAGAAAATAATTGCAGCGTCTACATAATTATCTCTCAAGGAAAAATTATGAAACAAATTACCAGCTTTCGCTTCTTGCCCTTTGGTTCCACCTCATCTGAGGAATTCAAGACAAAAACAAAACAAAATTACACCTGCGAACATAGAAGGTTTTCTACTTTTGATATGTCCTTGAAAGGCCAGAACATGATGTGGAATACACGGTAGGTTTGAGTACATTTGTAATATGATTATATACTGTTAACATACCGCTGTTTTCAGCTGAACTAGTCTCTTGGGTCGGTCTGTGTGGACAGCCAGTGTAATTCGACAGTTTGTCCTGTAACTCTGGGAAAGTCTCTTTAATCTCTTCATCACTTTGCAGGAGATCAACAAAGTGTCCACATCTGGCTTCACCTTTACCCATGATTTTATCCACAAGGTCAATGACATGCCCTTCTTCGGTTTCTTTGTAAATGTTTTTGAGGTTTAGGTACTCGCGGACAGTTACCAGCCTCTTCTCATAAACTTTGCGTAGGATCAGCTGGCGGTCTGCTGACAGAATCAGCTCAATGTCTGTTTTGTTGCTTCTCAAGGTGTCTTTGGCTGACATGTTGACTCTGGGAAAAAGAACAGAAATCAGTGGCGAGCGCAGTGGAACTAACACTACAAAAACTTCATGTTTGGAGACCAGTGGCTCATAATTATATGTTAATCATATCTTTATTAAGAGCTGATCACTGAATGGAGGAGAAACACTATTTGACTGAGCAAAGATGAAGAATCCACATCTAAAACCATACAATCCCCTCATGATAAGTGAAACATGTCGGTATTGACTTCATACTGTGTAGTTTTCACGTACACATGGTGAATTAACACGGCTTTCTGTGCTGTGGGTGTTTCGATCTGGCAACTATAACTCTGTAAGAACTCTTGTCTTTTTTAGGAACAGCATCACAACTTATTAATGCTTTTGAAATCCACCCACTACAGGTAAAACTAATATTTAGTGAGTTAAATGTAGTTAATGCTAAACCTTCAGGATGAGACACTTCCCTATAAAACTACCTCCACTTGTGGCTTCAACGTCTGTCTTTTCATCAATAATGCGTGTATTAATGTAAGTACTAACTACTATTAGTACCGTATCAGGTTTGGTTTGGGAAGATAAATACTATAACTCGGAACAGCAGAAAATAGTACAGTAATAGTGTCGTAAACGGTTAAACTTACTGTTAGGAAGTTTTCCTCGAGATGGTAGGTAGCTTGGTTTATTCGGTCCTTTTGTCGGTTTGAATCCGTTTAAAACCCGAGTAAAGTTGCGTCCCCGAGGAATATACAGTATCTAGATCGTCGATTATACCACCATACGTTCAGGTTTTATCAAGAAAAGGGAATATTTGGCGCGGTGACACTGTCGCTTACGGGAAAGTAGGAAAGCAGCGTGGGAGTGAGACGCACGTAACGCTGCCACCTACTGACACTCCAACGCAAGTGCACAGAAACTCCTCCTCTTTTTCTTCTTCTTCTTCTTCTTCTTTTTTTTCTTCTTCTTCTTCTTCTTTTTTTTCTTCTTCTTCGTTTCGTTTAATCGCCGGTGGCAACCAGCGTTACCGCGTCACCTAAAAACTAAAACCTATTACCTTCTAAAAACTGTTCCATTACCCTTCCAGTATGCTTAGTGTTTTAGTTAGCATTAAGTACAAAAATACAATATAAACCACAAACATCGAATCGACACTTTATATGTTAGTTATCGGGCGGTAGTTTGCAGTTGTCCCTGGTGGTCTAGTGGTTAGGATTCGGCGCTCTCACCGCCGCGGCCCGGGTTCGATTCCCGGTCAGGGAACACCTTTTGCTCATAATTGGGACTTTGTTATTATTGTCAATTTCAACAGTCATCTGTTGTCTGCTGATCGGATTGCCAGTCTGTTCAGGAGTAGCTGATAGGAGAAATGGTTTACTCGTGAAAAATTATAGAGTGAATCTCTTTGAATTTTCCGATAATCTCTCCTGAATATTTCGACTACCTACCTGAGATAGCCCATAACTATAAAAACAAACACACATGTAGTTTACTATACTAATCCCATGAACAAATACGTTTCCTGACGGTGACCATTTGCAGTAATCTGGATATTGAACGCTTTATATGTTTATATAACCATTGTATATGTTGTCAAAGTAGATTTAGGCCAAACAACATGTAGGTCATGGAGGAGACACATACAGACGATACATTTCCTACATTTTGGTGAATTTTTACACACCAATTTGTGTCTTTTCTGCATCAGTTTATGGTGAAAAGGTCTTTATTTATGTAAGGAAAACACAAAATTCAGGCACCTGGTGAAAATTCAAGATATAATGGAATATAACACAGTAAGGCGCTCAGGTATTCTGTATTGTTTTCAAATATTGTTGCATCTATGAATTGTATTCTGAAAATTACTGGTTTAAACTTAATCTCAACCATTTTTTTTTTAATTCATGGGCACGTTGGGTAATGTTTAACCAGAAGAATGATTTGCTTTTGTGTCGTGTGTGTGTGTGTGTGTGTGTGTGACACAAATGCATGCAAAAAATAGAAGCCAACCCCTGGCTTCCTGAAGCTTTGTACAGTATGTGATGTCATGCTTCTTCTTTCTCCAGAAATGTGTCATTGTCTTCAGTCACTGAACCACAGTCAGCGACAGAGTGAAAAGACAGCAGGAGGTAACGTCTTCTTCTTAATGCTATGTACATATAACATATTATCAAAGGACTTTGTGTCATATTTTACCCCGAGATGGTTGTGTCTAATTGTAATTTCTGAGTCTGTTCGTGTAAACACAACAGAGCACTGAAAACGTTTTGTGTGGAAAAACCTCAGCACTTGCAGGGCTTGTAAATGTTTTCAACTCACGGTTAAGTGTGAAATTGAGAACCGTTCGCACTCGTCCGAGAAAAGCCGTGCATTTGTGTAAAGAGATACCAACTGAGATGTATTTAAAAAGGGGAAGTAAAGCCAGGAAATGCCTTATTAGTGCGAACTGATACAACAATATGAAGGAGTATTAGGGCAACACTGAGGATAAGAAAAAAAAAAAAATCAGATATTTGCAGAAAAAAGCCATGATTTTACGAGAATAAAGTCATACTATTTCGAGAAAAAAGTCTAAATATTATGAGAATTAAGTATCAATTTATCTGTTAAGAAATTTCTCAATTGAAATAAAGAAATCATGTAGCATGAAATAACATAAAAAACAGTTGTTGAATCAAATCTTTGATTATATACAAACAGCAGCTGCTGCGTTTGAGTCAGCTGGGAATCTTGACAACTCTAGTAATAACATTAATATTAATCAAGCCTCTCTCGTTACATGTTTTTTTCTCTGAATTTTACAACTTTATTCTCCCAATATTTTGTCTTTTAATATTTATTCTCGTAATATTATGACTCCATTCTCGACATATCAGATTGTTTTTATCCTCTGTGTCCCTAATACTCCTTCGTACGACACTGAGTACGTTTACATTCACTCTATTACTTCACTATTATTCCATATGACAATGTTCTGAATTTTACAGGCGTCACGTAAACACCACATTCCATTTAGATATTCTGAATTAAGCCTTTTTTTTTCTGAATGGAGCGTTTTCCAGCTAAGTCATGTGGGATTTGCTGATATTATTCCGGTTCTATGAGGATTCTCTGGACACTTTTACAGCGCATTTGGAAAATGAGTCTTAATTCGCTGAGTTTTACTGCTGGTTGCAACACGAAGTCCCTGTTCACGATCAGCTGGAGCGAGGACAAAGATCCTCTCTGGCACAGATGGAATGAATCCAAACAAAAATCCACATTATTACAGTTAAAAATGACACCAGAGGATATGAGCAAATATCGAAAAGCCGACCTTTTCCAGAAGCTGTTTGAAGGAGGGAGGCCGAGCTCACACAGCGGAACGTCTGCCACCAGTGGAATACACTATTTTCAATCAGAGTACGCGCAGCTGCATGTAAACAGGATCATTTTCATTAGCCATGCAAACGGCTTATTAGGAATTCTGTCTCCTTCACAATAATGATGAGAATATTATGTGCATGTAAACGTAGCCGCTGTCTCCATGCTTACTTTGTTGGTTATGTCTTTGCGTGTATGTGCGTGTATGTGCGTGTATGTGCGTGTATGTGCGTGTATGTG
>JAPQRN010000010.1:1233888-1245598 GCA_037367275.1 Coranthus polyacanthus
ATGCTTACTTTGTTGGTTATGTCTTTGCGTGTATGTGCGTGTATGTGCGTGTATGTGCGTGTATGTGCGTGTATGTGTGTTAAATCCCATCCTCAGGTTTGGATATGAAGCTGGCTCCTGTCCGACCTGTAACTTGGCTCAGTTTGCTGGTTTTGTTGGCCTCACAAAGTGGTGCGTGACCTATGACCCGCAGGCTACCGACCCACACACACACACGCACACATTCAGTTCATAATATACACTTATAGATGATGATCACAGGTTAGAAAAATGTAAATATGCCGCCTAATAGAATAAAAAACGCTGTCTGCTATATTCATGTGGTGTAAAAGGGTTTCCTTGTTAACAGAACTCAACATATACTGACTTCCTCCTCCACCTAATGAAGGCAAAATAGACTGTTTGAGCAGCTGGTTTACACTGATATATACTTTACTATGTGCACCTTCTCAAAGTTAGATATTGGTGTGAGTTTTCCATAGTTTAGTTTATTTATTTCACACATACAAAACACATTATATTAAAACATATAAACACGATCTATCCCTTACTCTTATATACTGTTCGGGTCAAATTTGACCCATGTTGACGTTTGACGGCAGTAAAAACAGCCTAAATAGCATTTTTTCAAAGTCTGAAATGTAATGATTTTTCTGCAAGTGACCCAAAATGTGCAAAAAAAAAAAAAAATCTATACTTTTGTCCAGATTCTCCAAATTTTGGTACAATTTTGGAAGCTATTTAAATCATCGTGGCTGTTTATACATTTCTAAATAGATCTGTGGTTCAAAAGTTGGTACTGATACGGATTACATTACAACAGTACAATAGGGTTAAAGACAAAGGTATCTGAAAAACGTTGGTGTCAAAAATACCCTTGTGTTGGTTTTCACAGTATGTTTTCTTTAACAGGGACGGATGCTAACGTTCCAGACATATGTAGAGACGAAGAGTCCGGTAAAAATGAAGTGAGGATCACACTTTTAAACACCTTAACTAGACGTTTGCACAGTGAAAGCTCTTTGAATACAGATCTCCAAAGTGTCTTTTCATTTCTATGTGTCATTTCAGCTCATAGAACACAGCTCGTCAGAGCACGAACCTGAAATAGAAATAACTGGCAAGGAAACCGTCTCATGCCTCCTTTACCCGACAAATGTACTGAACTGCTCCTGGTCTTTCCATACGTTACAGAAGGAGGCTCAGCTTTCTGTCTATAGCAGGTATTTTGATATCTTTATTACACTACAAAAGCACGGTGGGTTTCTGCACGTCAGACGTCAAGGAAAAGCGTACAGCGTTTACACATTATTTTGTCGTTTTTGTCCGTTCCTCTAGCATCTGCGAGCCTAACAGAACCGTTCAGGACTTCGTGTCTGAGGAGAGAGTTGGATCAAGCGCACGTCTGATTCACACGGACCGTAATCTGTTAGACGTCATCCTGCACTTCAACGTGTCCCTGCACGACACATGGGTAGCCTACTACTACATGTACGACATTGAAACATTAGGTAATGGACACGCATGACGCAGTTAATGCAGCTTCAAATCTCATTGGCAGGAGCTCTTTCAGCACACTGCTTCTTCTTAGTTAGATGAGTAATGTAGGCTATCTGTGGGTTAAATCAGATACTCGAGCAAGTCACAGGGCAGATAAAGATATGAACACAGGAAAAGCGCTTTGAAACTGCTAATTAGTAATCAGTTTAAAGGCAGGTTAGTTTGGTAAACTTTTGTTATAAATGTATATGCAAACTCAAGTCCAGGGGTCTCAAACTCAAACGGGCTTGAGGTCAAGGGTCTGAACGTTTCCTCTTTTTATTTTCATTATCAACATATTTAAAAGTAGTGTCTATACTATATTCTTTTTATTTTGTTGGTTTTGCAGTTTAAATTAGTGTGAAATAAAGAGAAACTAGATGGTTGCACGTGCCTCTGCAAACCAGGGACTAAAATGTAATGAAGACTGAGGGAATTTTATAATAAATAGTATTAAAGCGGCAGGAGCTGAAATCAGGAGGAAAAAAAACGTCCTTCTGCAGCTCTCTCCTCTCGGTCCAGATCAGAGAAGCCGGTGGAATTCTTTTTCCTGTCAGACCCCTTGAATTAGAATTTAATGAAAGGTAATCGAGGAATTTATGCCCAGAAAACCAAACTGTATGACTGTGTGATATTGAACGATGGACAGAGAGGCGTTTTCGTGGAACATTAAAACGTCAGAGTAAAGTTGAAGGCTTTATTTATGTATTTATCCTTTATTTATCCAGGAAGGTCCCACTGAGATGCACAGTATCTTCTTCTATTATATGTCTGTATGTGTCCCACTGCTGCTTTATGCATTATTTTGTCATTCGTGCGTTAGTTTGTCGTGTAAAACAGCTACAAACCAGTTGTAGAGTGTGTTGTGGAGAGTCCACAGTGAGTGATAAAATAAATCATCTGTTCATTTTGCCACAGAGGTCCTTCCTCCTCCCACAAACATCACTGCGTCTTTCAAAGATGGAGGCTTGTTGGTGACGTGGGGTCTGCCCTCCTGTCGTGCATACTGCGCTGATCACTGCTTGAAATATAACCTGTTCATAGACGATCAGGTACAGTGTCCTGCTGTGTCGATGACTTTTTATTCAGTTGGATAATTGAAAACGTGTTTATTTAGTCGTGTGTTGTGTGTTTGGTGACCTGGTTCAACCCACGTTGTCCAGGACGTCAAAGCATGTGTTCATTTTTGTTGATTCTGTTGATTTTGTTGATTGTTTTGTTCAATTGTTTGTTCTTTCTGTTGCTTATTTTGTTCATTTTTGTTGATTTTGTTCATTATTTTGTTCATTTTTGTTCTTCTTGTTTCTTATTTTGCTCATTCTTGCTTATTTTGCTAATTATTTTCCGCATTTCTGCTGATTTTGTTCATTATTTTGTTCTTTTTTTGTTCTTTTTGTTGCTCATTTTATTCATTTTCGTTCATTTTTTTGTTCACGTGTATTCATTTCACCAGTTAAACATTATTATATCTGGTATTGGTTAAAATGTCCCAAACAAACCTCCTCTTTGTCCCATGTTTGGTTTGTTGGAGCCCGGTCACCCCATAGTGTGTGAACAAAACAACCTTAAAACCTCAAAGTCAGGCCTGATTAATTCATAAAAATATTCAAATACAATGAGCTAAATACTTCAAACCTATTCACTCATCTGTCTGTGTGAATATTTAACAAGGAAACGTACTCTTTATGTTTTCAAAAAAACAAGGAAAGAAATGTGGAGGAAAAGCTGTCCCATATGGAGCTGCATGTGGACACCACCTACACCCACACAGTGAGGATAAGAACCATGAAGGTGAAATACTTATGTTCGGGATCGTATCACTGGAGCGAATGGAGTCAAACTGTCAGTAAGTGCTGGGTTTTACAGCTGTCTTTAAGGTGGTATGTGCTTTATAAATGCAACACGTTTACTAAAGCGTGTCCGTTTGTGTCCACGTTTGTGTCCACGTTTGTAGCGGTTCAGTCCGAGCGGCCGGTTTTCAAACTCAACCCTCTGGTGATCGCAGCGATTTCACTTGGAATACCCATGATCCTCCTGGCTCTGCTGCTGTTTTTCCGGTATCAGAGGTATGCGTTTAATACTGTGACCTGTTTATTACTGCGACGCTTTTAAACGCGACCTTGGCCTCAGACTGAGGGCACAGCTGGCCCAGATGTTGCAGATGAAGTAAAGTGAGAATGCAGGGTGCAGAAAGGAGAAGTGAAAGCAGTGTAGGGGTGAAGGTCGTGTCTTTTCTTCTGTAATACCGTCACAAAACATCCACCCCCAGGCTTCCTGGCAGAAATCCCCTGAATGTCTAAAATAGCAGAACATAAAATGCAAAATGAAAGAAAATGCAAAAGCAGAATTGAGAAGGATGTACACCAAGCCCAGTAGTCCACTCCTTCCACGTCTCATTCCACGATGGTATTAAACCACAAACAAACCACAAATTCATTTTAGGGAAACACAGCTGCTGAATGTGCTGCCGACGGTCGCTCTGATTGACTGTAGCTTTATCCAGTTGCATCCACACACATTTGTTTTTGATGATAACTCCCTACGGAAATCAAAAATGAACTGAGAGGGTGTTATGTCAGAGCATACCCTTCACCAACGTTCAGTTTTTTCACAATCCTGCCGACAGACGAGACAGACACATTACATAACCCTCCTTGGCCGAGGTAAATATATTAAAATAAAACACTGGGCGTCAGTTTTATGAGTTTTTCCGGCGCAGCTGGTGCCAGTGGGAGTTTGAAATGTGTACTGACGTTCTTGCCTGGTTCTGTTGTTGTGTTTCAGTTTGTCTAAGATCCTCTTTCCTCCCATCCCTTGCCCTCCTCCGAAATACATGCATTACCTGCAGAAAAATGACACGTTCAATGTAAGTACATGCATGTTGTACAGATTTAAAAGCCCCTTAAGGGGAATTTGTGATTCTGCCATATAAATAAAAACACACTCGACATTACTCATACTGTGCTTGTTTTCTTCCTTATTTTGTCAATTTTTTGGATTATTTTGTTGATTTTTTTGTTCATTCTGTTTCTTACTTCGTCAATTTTTGTCTATTTTGACCCACAAATGGCACACTTTACCACTCAACTCAAACGCTCATGAGTGAAAGGCACTAAAGTACTGTTGCTGTTGTTGTGTTTCCAGTTTCACTGTCCTGCCCCGACGTCCAAACCCGAGGAAGAGATCACAGAGGTGTTGGACACGGAGGAAACCCCTGGAAAGACATGTTGAACGCAACACGTAAAGACCACATCCAGAATGCGTACCGAGTCCACTAAGAGGCACATTTTCATATAACACTTCCGACCAGCGAATCATCCGATATGTGTATTGAACATGGTTTTGCATGTTTATCCTTTGTCTGAAACCAGATGTTTCGACTCCAAACGCTCCATTAACAAACAGTAGCAGGAGAATTACATTTCTATTTTTCGTTCTCTGTTCGAAATGGAAACGATCCATGCACGTTTGAGCCTGAATTCAGTCTGGAATTGGAGCGTGGACAGCTCATTTTGGCTGGTATTTTAGCCTTTGGCTGCTTCTTGTGTGAGATAATAGTGGATTTAGCTGTACATACAGTATATTTGCCTGTGTTAACGTTGTGTCGATCACTGTGTCTAATTGTAGCTGGGTTACCCTCAGACAGCCCTCAGACATAATTCCCATCTCTACGTAGCTTTCCAGTAATGCACAATACATCTTGTAAAATGAATGCATGAGCGTGTGTCCATTTTTATGAACCGCCCTTCCCACGTTTCTGTTTCCTGTTACATGCCATTCTGCTGTTGAGATATAGAAGACCACACAGAGCAAACAGGCGACTGTGACTTCTCCAAACAGATGTGAAACACAGAAACCACACGACCACAACAATGTAAAAATGTCTTTTTCTTAACACGTGGTACGAAACATCCAACGAGTACAGACGGAGAGGGAAGGAACAACAATCACACCTATATTCACACGTCTCTCTACACACAATGACCGGCCATGTGAATGGCACAGAAACAGAAACCACAGAAACAAATGCTGCAAAATGTATACGCTTTACAGTCAAACCGTTTCACCACACTTCCTGATCTGTGAAGACTTCAAGGTCCAGTCTGTGAGATGTAGGAGCATCTAATGGCATAGATGGAGCATCATTCTGTTTTTATTAGCGTGTAATGGAAATGAATGAAATATAGAATTGTGGAGTTTTTATTTCCTTCCAATGAGTCATTTATATCTACAGAGGGAGTCGCCACGTAACTGAAAACTTCTTTCTTCTGTTTTGTGGCGGTTACCGTCCAGTGTCAATGTCTAACTAAAGACAAAACATGTACATTTGAGAGTATAAGCAACATATGGAAATGAAAAACTATTATTTTCGAACATGTGGATATTTTGCTATCGTCCGAGAACAAAAAAAAGCACAAAAAAAAAAAGACTGCCGCAAATAATCCAAAATGAATGTCACAAAAAAATATATGCAGTGCAGAAAACGACAGTCAGGAAAGAGAGGCCGAGGCGCTCTGATTACAAAAATAAAAATCCTTTATTCACTCACAGGGATGACGCCACAGAGTCGTCTGAATCTCAAGCCCCGATGAAGACTCTGTAGATATAAACCAATGATCCAACGGTTTTGTTATACACGCTGGACCTTTAAATAATCCCAGATATGTCTTTTTAGAGGTTTGATCACAGAGAGAAAGAGTTTATTGTTGAATTTGTATCACAAGCAGGTGACAAATCAAAGGAAAAACCTGATGGGAGGGGTTTCTTCTGGGAGCTCAGCGAATGGTGTGACGAAATGATGGGAGATTGTGCAGACAGGTTAGGGTTAGGGTTAGGGGGGTTAGGGTTAGCGTTAACCCCCTCCACCTCCATCGTCAAACACCAAATGAGGGGCTATGTTTGGTTCGAACGCTGTTCATCGTAGTTCAAAGTAGAATCAAAGTTACTGAAGCTGTTCTGCAGCCTCAGCACCTGATGGAGACACTTTATGGTGGTTTTTCCTTTAATTTGTCTCCCTGTAAGACTCACCATCACATAAAACAACAAGTAGCAAAGAACACATCCAGGGCTTTTACTACCATTAGAAAGCTTAGACACAGCCTCACCTAAGTCATGTAACATCAATGTGGAGGGCATCACATTAACTAGATTACGTTTTATTTATTTTTTTGCTCTAGCTTTTCCAATTCTTTGCACACAGACTGGTAATAATAGAAGCCACAAAATGATGGGAAATTATAGATTTTTATTGAAATACATAACATTTTCGTGCGCCTTCAGCAAACTTATGGAAAGTGTTGTTACAGCGCCGTTTCTTCCATCTTCGGTACTGAACAGTCCCGTGTTTGTTCACTGGCCTGAATCAGTGGAAACGCTGCAGCCGTTATGTAGACATTTCCATGTAAACTGGAAGAGAACAGGGGAAGCTCTGTTGGAGTTGAGGCAGTCATTCCAATGTTTAACTGTGAGTTTTTCGGGTTGATTCGACGTCTTAGCAGAGTTTACTTTTAAAACGTAACGATCACAGTTACCCTTAAAACGTCGTAAGGGATGCAGCTGTTTTAATTACGTCTTGTCTTACGTCTCTGTTTAAAATATGCGTCAAAAAGATGACATTAACCATCGTTTCTAACACTGACTGAGTGAGAGCAACGCACCCTCACCAACTAACAGATTTCACTGAGAGTCTGAAAGTGTTTTTTCTACTTACGTCTTCTTCTTCTTTTGTCTTTTATGTCATTTTTGTCTTGTTGCATCTTTAACATCGTTTTTGCGTCTTTTACGTTGCCTTTGTTTTGTCTTGTACGGTCTTTCTTGTACGTTATTTTTACGCCGTTTTTTTCATTCTTGTTTAGAAATAATTCCAGAGAACAATTATGAAAATAAATGCACATATCATAATATTGTTGTGTATTTTACCCAATAAAAAAACCCCATTGTGGGCCCTGACCCTAAAAGGCAGCTCTAATGACACTTTTAGGTCATTGCTGAATATTTTAAAGAAGAAACACGACGTACAAGTACTGTAAGATTACTAACTCCACCTCTGAGTATCACAGACGTACACGTGTGTGGTTTCGTACCTGGTTTGAAGCTGAAGTCTTGTATCTGTGTTTTGTCCAGTGGGTTTGTGAGGGGGGCCACACTCACATCAGAGGCCGTGCCACGCCTGTAGCTTTCTATCAGTGTCTCCAACGTCCTGAAACTCTGCTGTCGCCCTGAATCCTGCTGTCATTCACAAACACAGGCCACGGACGCAATCAGTGTAAAAACCCAGTCTGTGTTTACTCAGTGTGTGGATGGAGATGCGACGCACCTGGAGAGACCAACCGGCGGCCGAGTGAACCAGCCTGTAGGTGTGCACAAAGGGCGTCTTTCTGCAAAACATCACGTTCAGACATTTTAATGATCTATTCAGACCTGAAACAAGTTCACACCGTTGTTCCAATGTAAGTGATTCAGTCTGAAAAGGCAGGTGGATCTGTATCATACAACGACCCAGATTTCAGTTTTGTGTTTGTAGGTTGTGGTTAAAACCACCGTTCAAAACCTTATTTACTGAGAAACACATGAAGAAAATAATTAAACAGATTCAATGTCTTCTAATGGTCTGTCTTTCTTTCTTTCTTTCTTGCTGTTCATCAGTATTTTTGTTCATTCTGAGAATCTACTAAAAACAAATGCAATGGAGTAAAAATATTTACCTCAGTAATGGAATGAAGTGGGAGTTTAAAGCACCGTAAAATGGAAAAACTTTGGCACAATTATGTCACGATTGTTCCGGTCGTAGTGTACTTGAGTAAATAAATAAGTAAATATTGATAATATTGAATTAATACTATAACTATAACTGGGAAAGTGAACTCGTATATCATAGCAGTTTTTATTCATGCAGTCATTCAGTTGGCGCAATTAACAAAAAATGAACAAAAATAATAAACAAAAATGAACAAAATAAGCAACAAAACGAACAAAAATGAACAAAATAAGCAACAAAATGAGCAAAAAATGAACAAATTAATCAATAAAATGAACAAAAAACAATCTCCTGATCTGAATCTTTTGGTTGATCAGTGTCTCATATTCATTTTATTCTGAAATAACTTGGAAACGAGCAGAAATTCACTTAGGTTTGCAGATTTTCCATAGATTTGTTCAAACTTTGGATGTAAACCTGACTTAAATCTGCTTCAACACGTGGGACGAAGTTTGAACTAGACGGAGGTGGAAAAACACCTTTAGTGAAATAAAGTAGAAATACTACATTAAAAGAATGACTTGTTATAGAATATTATATCATTGTTTTTATCACCGGATCAGATCATTTATCATTTGTTTTTTTAATGTAGAAAGTAACAAGACACGAATAAATATAGTGGAGTAAAAATATTTCCCTCTGAAGTATAAAGTAGATGTATAAAGTACTACAAAATGGAAATACTTTGGTACAAGTACGTCACTTTTGTTCTTGTCGTAGTACTGATAAGTAAATGTACCGCGTTGCATTCCACCACTGGAATTAGGAAAAGAAACTCAAATATCGAGCAGTTTTTATTTATTTTACTCTGTCAATTGGCAAAATAACCAATAAAAGGAACAAAAAGATCAGAAAAACGAACAATAAGCAATAAAATAATGAACTAAATGAGCTCAAAAGAACAAAATAATCAACAAAACGAGCTAAAAATGAACAAGATATATAATATTTGCTTCTGAAATGTACTATGAAATACTTTGGTACAAGTGCGTCACGTTTGTTCTCGTGGTATTCAGGAGTAGATGTACTGCGTTATGAACTCAGACATCAGAGTTTTCATTTTCCTCTGTCGATAAAAAAGGGCCCATTTCGGTTCCTGTTCATTTCCTCACAGTGACACAAAACGCCGTGAGATGAACGCGTCCAGTTTTCTCACCTCACGCACAGACAGAAGGCCCCACGCACCGTGTCGCTGTCCCGCAGCAGAAAGCTGCCGTCGCTCCCAAACCTCTCCAGCAGCTTCTCCGTGGCTTCGCTTCCGATTCGCCCGTAATAAATAGACTGGACGAGCCTCCCTTCGCCCTCCATGTCGCCTCGGAGACGTCGCCTGTGCGTCTGGAGGTGAAGGTGCAGCGAATGCAGCGGCGGAGGAGTGGGTGAAAGGCTGCGCGGCAGGAAAAGCTCTTTTGGTTGGTTCGGTTTTCACACTTTTTTTGTCAAGCAGGTGCAACGAACATGCAGAGAGCGGTGGGTCTGCACAGACCAACGTACCACATACTCAAAACTGAAACGTCAAACCTAGATGTGGTTTTGTTTTTTTGGCTTAAGTTTACAAGAAAGAACAATAATATATCACATCAAACAGCTGCGTCGAGAGATAATTCACCCGTTCTGAAAGTTAGTACTGAAAGTGGTCTGAGGATCTCGGTCCAAGAAGATGGACTGCAGTTGAATTGACTGCATGATAGAGGGTTATATAACAGGGACGTCGTTTCAGTTTAATTCAGAAGGTGGTGGCAATGCCCCGAAAGGTAAACAACCAGAAGAAAGCGAAGGAATAAGTAGAGAATGTTTCTTTTTTACAGAACCTTTATTGAAATGTAGGAAGTGCTTTGAAAACATAGTGGCGCAGCAGTGTTAAGCGGTTGTTTGCAGACTAAAAATATAAAGAAAGTAAAACAGATGAATAAACGGAGAGGGGACCTTAGTTGTGTTAATTGCTTGATTGAATTGCTTGAATTGCTTAATTGAGTCTTTCATGATCACGTTTTCTTGGTAATTCCGAGAAATGGTTGAATTTAGGGAATGTTTCCGTCGTGCGGCGGCAGGATGGGTCCACTGTTTCAAAGTCCTCCGAGCTGCACCTACACCCTGAAAATGGAGAGTTTTTGACAAAGACACGACTGTCTTCGATCGTCGGACCTGTGCGACGCAGGACTGACGCTTTTCATCCACAACCACAGATATCGCCTTAAAGACAGAACAAAATCCCGCAGTGTTTAAGAAAGTATATAATCCTCCCATTCTCCTTCCTCCTCTCCCTTCGTCTTATTCTCTTTTCCTCAGTGAGTCGATGGTTTGGAGCTCTGCTGAAAAGCACTCGCCCAAGTCTCTGTTGTCCTGCAAGAAACCGCAGAGACTCCTCAACTGCTCAGCGTCCTAAAAAAAAAATAATAATACAAAGGACTCGGTTAAAGTCGTGTCATTTCATGTTTGCATTAAATGTGACAGCGCACGTGGACATCACTTATGTAACGCACCGGTGTGTTTGCATCATTCAGAAGCTCCTCCAGCCTCTCTTGTAACAACTCTCTCTCCCATCGGCTGATTAAGTCTGCGGTGATCACGTGACGTTCGAAAGAATCTGTCTCCAGTTCGTCCGAGTTGGTACAATCCATTTGGTCCAAACCATGCACGAGTATTGACCAATCAGCAGTCAGCATCTGGACAAAAAAAAAAAAACACACACACATACAAGTACACAAACGGTGACACCAAATGACGCAGATGTACCTGGTAAAACAAAAACAACAACGCTCACCTCGTCGATCTGTTGTTCAGCTGTCGCCATCTGCGGGACGTGGCTGAACTGCTGCACGAGGTTTCTCAGAGTTACCTCGAAGTGTTTCATCCATTCATCCTTCACTTTGAAGTCAGGGGAGTGCATCAAGTCGTTCCTGTGTCTTATCGCCTGGAAACACACACACGACAATATAACCGTAATGAATATCAGTAAATCAGCTTTCTTGTCTCGTACTCGAGGTAGAGGTACGTTTTTCTGAAGTGAGTGCAGTTAGTTTCCTGTTGGTCAGGCTCATGTGTTTACATGGAGTTTATGTCGTTTGGACTCTAAGAACAGAGGCAATAGGTGCATTTCCAGAAACATAGTTTATGCTTATTTTGAAGTTTCACATTAGAAAATGCTAATGGAAAAAGCTCAAATTAAAAAAAAAAAAAACAACTCCTCAATTTTGCAAAAAAACCCCCAAATTTTTTACCCTTGCTTGAGGTGGTTTTTGCCTTATTGGAAACACCTTTTTCAAATAAATTCTGCAAACATTTCACTCATGTGACTGATCAGCTGTTTAAAAAAAAAACCTACTGAACATTTACTACAGCATCATTATTAATAGAATACGTGTACGTTTGTCATGACATACTGACATAAGACTCGTGAAAAGGTCTGGCTATATA
>JAPQRN010000010.1:1265192-1283962 GCA_037367275.1 Coranthus polyacanthus
TGTGCGAGTGTGTGTGTGTGTGTGTGTTTATTTATTATGCCGAAGTCACATCACTAATTAGTCCCTGGGAGAAGCCTGAGGCCATTTGCAAAATCCCACTGATTAAAAACAAGTCCAAATCCAACCTTGTGGCGCATATGTGCGCGCACACACACACACACACACACACTCAGACACACACACATACAGTATATACAAGCGTGTTTTCATGACACACGCATCCGCACAGCCATGTATGCTGAGGAAAGCTACTTACTGTCAAGGCTGGAACACGTGTGGGCGAGTGTTTGCGTACGGAGCTTGTGCATGCATGTTGAACGGCTGTTGAACGGGTGTTAGAGAGCTGTCAGTTGTTAAGGCCAGTTTAATATTTAAACTCGCCATCTAAAGTTATCATACCCCAGGGTGGCTCCTGTCACGGAGGAATCACACGTACACGCTTGCACACACACATTCGGACACACACACACACACACACACACACACACACACACACAGACGCTCAAAGCCTTCAGGAGCTTCAGCTTGTCACAAATCACACTCAAGATGTCAAGGGCATCGTGCATTAGCAAGTGTGACAGACAGAAGCACAGAAAGAGGCAGACAGACACATACGAGACAGAATAACGGACAAGGAGAAGTGTCTCAACAGTATTTTTATCTTAATTTTTTTGTCGTGTGTTTACGTTTTGCACCTTGCGCAGCCTGCCTTAGCAAAAAGAAAGAAATTAACCGATTAATCCCATTTGAATTTAAATTTGTGCAAAAAAAGCGAGGGAGCGGAGGTGATGGATGAGTGAGACTGGAAGGAGGAGAAGAGAAGGAGGAGATAGTGACAGCGTTGGGAGAAGGCGGAGGGAGTGAGGGATGATGGGAGAAGCACAGAAGGATGGAGAGGAGGAGGGAGAGAGTGATAAATTGCTTTGAACTTTAATGGACGTCTCAGATGCTCCTCTGGTGATGTGTTCGGACAATACACAACATTACTGGCACACGTGAGGGCTGATTGTAGCTGACAGCCAAAGAGGCCTGTCCCCATCGACCTAGAACACACATTTACACATGCTGCACGACGGCTTTCCAAAAGTCAGCCGAAAAGAAGAAGGCAAGGAGGCAACTTCTGAGCAGAAAGTGCAGAGAGGACGGGGGTGGATCTGAACCGTGGGTGAGGGAGGAAGGAGGGAGCTGGGGCTGAATCACAAAGCAGGATTAAGAGGCTCGCGAGGTAACTTCTGATTTAACCCTGGGTTTTCAGTGTCACAGAGGTGGTTCACTTTTTTGCCGAGGTAAATCACCATGGTAACTTACGCTGAACACCTAGTCTGGCTCACGGGAAGCACAACGGGCGACTATTTCAGTCTTCATTGCTTCATTCCTGCTTTCCAATAACTGCGTCCAGCTCACCTCACATTAAAGAACAACCTTCAAGCTGCACCGATGGCATATATAATATTTTTAAACTTGTTTAGGATTATAGTTTGTCCTTCTTGTGAGAAATATATGGCTGATTTAGCCCTGTCCAAGTTTGTGATTGGTCACCTGGAGCGAACACTGCCCCTTTTATGTGAACACGCTCAGAACTAGATTCAGAGAACGCGGGTTGACAAAGGGAGCGATAACCACCTTTGGGACATCGCTCAGCGTGACTGTGATTGTCAAGCCAGACCTTTTGCAGTTGTATGAAGGAGTGCATCTTTGTGTGTCAGGTGAGGTTGACAACAACCAACTTTAGAAGGAGGCGGTTGGAGATGGTTATGGGATGGAGATGGAATAACAAACTCTGTGGAGTTAAGCACAGGAGATCACAAAAATGGTATTGTTATTGTAGCCAGCCATGTTTTGATTGTGTTGGTTGTTTTTTGCATTATCAGAACTGGGTGTTTGGATTTTGTCTTGAATGTCTCGTGTTGTTTCTGTCTCTTAACACGTCGGAAATACGTGTTCAATACTTGTTGGTCTGATGATCCATAATTAAAATCAATCAATCATTGTTTGTGTCCAGTTTGTAGCTGAAGGCGTTATTTGTCTGATCTGATACTGGTCCGGTACTGACCCAAAGTACCTGTGACAATGGTTCTGATCCATAGGTCGGTCTATTTAACAATAGTTTTTACCAAGGTGCTGGTGCGTGAAGTAACTCGAAACTTGTTGTTTTTGTGCGTAAAGTTACAAAGCAGTGTTCAAAGTCAAGTCTGATGTTACTTTACACGTTTCACAGTGATCCCAGTACACGGTATCGGGCAATACAATAACCCTGGAAATCTGTATCGGTATCGGCAAAGTTGGATCGTTGCATCCCTAGTCTTCGTACCACTCGTCATGTAACAAATCAAACCATAACCACGGCATTTTCGCAGCCTAAATACATCTGTTATGTATTATTTTTATTTTTGTGTTTGGAAATGTCATGATTATGTGTCATTTTAGGCAGTGGCGGGCAAAAGCGGCATCAAATGTATTACTGTTAACAAAAACTAATGAAATAACAAAAACTAGGAGTGATAAAAGGTTTTTGGCAACTGAAGTAAAAATAAAAATGTTCAGTTATCGAGTGAAAATCTGCACTTTTCTGGGGTGTTTCAAGATCCTAACAACTGCTCTGCTTGTGGCACTGATTGGGAATCGACCCGTTCTGTCGTTTAGGTGTGAGGACGTGTTTGTGGGAGACATGAAAAGAAGAGAAAAGAAGAGACAGAGACAGAGGTGCAAAGTCCAGAGGGAGAGCCAGAGAAGGAGGAGAGAGAAGTGAAGGGGAGGAAGAGGAGCGAGGAGGGGAAAGTGTTGCCATATGGTCAGGGTTGGGTTCAGACAAATAAAATGTTACCTTCTCTCCACAATGGTTAACTACACACAAATGAATCACTAATGGAGCGCTCATTCACATACTCGCACACACACACACACACACACACACAATGGCAGACATGTGAATGAAACTCGAAGACATTCACACAGAAGGAGCAATAAATGTTGACGGAGGTGGGCGGACGGGGTGGGAAGCACGGAGGGGTGGGCTGTTTGTGAGTTTCCAGTCGTGTGTGTGTGTGTGTGTGTGTGTGTGTGTGCGTGCGGCGTAGTGTTTAGCTGGCGCCGCCCTCTTCCCTTCCACCCGGCTGCCTCTCTGTGAGTGTGTTACTGTGTGTGTGTGTGTGTGTGTGTGCAGTCCCGGCTTTGTGTGCGTTTGAATGGGGGGTTTGTCCCTCAATCTGTGCCCCTCTACTTCGCCAGATTTCTAATGATTTTCCAATGATGATTTAGGTTGTGTTTGTGTGTGTCTGTGTGTGTGTGTGTGTGTGCGTCCAAGTGCTCACTCAACCTCTCTCTCCATTCTCTGTCCAGCTATTCTTCACGGTGCTGCTTTTGTGGTTCTTTTCTGAGTGCGCGCCTCTCGACAACACCAACACTAATATCATGTGATTTCCATTTCCACCTTCCTATAACTGCATAGTGTCTCAGATTAGATTGTAAATACTGACTCCAAATTGTGTATGCACAACTTTGTGTTTCTAATTTCCCAAAGTTTACTGTAAGATTTCAGATTCATTTCCCACCTGCCTGACTGCTGATGTATTCTGTTCTTTTCATTGCGAGATGGAAATCAGCCAGCAGAAACTTGAAATAGGCAAGATTTAACAGAATACATTTTGTCAGCCTTTTATTTTTGTTTTTTTGGAACATTTTGAAAACTTTCTCCGGTGGACCTTTCAAGGTTTCGCCAACATTCACAATGTGAGAGACACTGAAAAAAAAAATGGCACGTGTGAAAGACAAACAATAAGCAGCCTTGCAGCCTTTTAAATGGACAAAGTGGATGTGATTTTTCTTGCGCTAAACATGACTGTAGAATAGAACAGAACTTGTATTGTCCATCCAGTCGCTTGTCGAGTAGCTTTAGCGATAAGCAATGATCCGAACTGAAATATGTCAACACCTTCAATAGATCGGCATCGTGTTTTCCAGGTATACAGACACTGACGGTACTCGGCGGATGAATCCTAAAGACTCTACATTCCCTGGGTTTCCATATGGGGTCACTGGCAAGTTTATTTATTTATTCATACTTAATTTAACCAGGAAGGTTAGCAGATGAGCAGCAGAATGAATTAAAAATATAGAATCAGAGACATCTAAAGCTAAAAGAAACACACCAAAAAAGAAACAAAAAACATACAGAGATCAAGGAAGATCAGGAACGCCTTGAGGCTTTTTTTTCCCTCAAACTTTCTCTTCGACTTAAGGATGAACTGATTAGATGTTGGTGGTCAAAGGTCAAAGGTTAAAGCCACTGTGACCTCACAAAACACACTTTTAACCATAACTGCAAGTAATTTAGAGAACGACATGAGACAGACACATCTGATTGTTTGTTTATGACCTGCAAAACAAATAAGAGTCGTCATTCTCAGCTGTACTTCACATGAGCTGCAGACACACTGAAACAGAACAGCCTTTGGGCAGTAAACTCTCAGTGTGGTTTAAAAAGGTCGTGGATTTCACTCTTTTGCAATGTTTGAATATTGTTTAAAAACAACAAGATTCAAGTTACTTCTTATGGATGTTGAGGAAGTCTCTGAAAGATGATTTCCATATTAATGATTAAATGGCTGGAAGCCAGTGGCGTCAGTCTGAAAAAAGTGCAGCTTAAAGGTTCAGTGTGTAAGATTTAGGGGGATTTAGGAGGATCTAATTGCAGAAATGGAACATAATGAGAATCACTGTGTTTTCGTTACAGTGAGTTGTTTGTATCTGCAGAGGGTGTGGGTCGCCATGTTTCTACAGTTGCACAGAATCATCATCATCTTCTTCTTCTTCGTCTTCTTCCTGTTTTATGGTGGATGGCATCCAGCTGTAAGGTACATTACTGTGATTACCATGTTTGCATGTTGACCAGAGTTAATATCTTCTTAACCATAAAGCCCAGAACAGACTTGCCTTTCATGGTTTTTTTTTGCATTTTTATCGGCCACCTTTGGGGAGGGTGAGGTAGCGGGTATTCACTCTCTTGCAATCTGCAGCTTCACCACTAGAGGCCACTAGAGATCACACAGTAAAACTTTAAGTTGGAAAATCTCTAGCAATGAAAAGTTATATGTTCTAAAATTAAGCATATTACTACTGGCACCGTCCTGTATTAGAAAGCTCTGCTAAGTGGGTCAAAACTAAAAAGCTAATAAGACATTTCAAGGAGTCAGTGAGACGTTTGTTGAGGTAGACGTGGCAGACGAGCCCCCAAAGCCTCAGCCGCAAAGTGCATGTTTAGTCCATGTGAATAGAGGATGAGTGCAGAGACCGTGTATCAGTCTGAACAAGAACCTGAATGTTTCATAGCAAGACAAAGGGGATATATTTGCGTTAATGTTTCATACGTACGTTTATCAAGGCCCCTGTGTGTGTTTGTGTCCCAGTTTGAATGTTTCGTGACGGTTTGAGGTTTGAGGAAGGAGTCGTTGCGCGGTTGTTTATGCCTCGATGCCTCCTCTTTGGGTTTATTCACAGGAGGATGACCTGTGAGCTCCAACGTGTGGCAGGCATTACTATGTGTGTGTCTTCGAGTGTGTGCGTTTGCGTGCGTGCGCGTGTGTGCGGAGGGGCTTTTGGGGGGGCCGAGGGAGCCATAAAAGATTCAGCTCCTCTGGCTGTATTGTTGTGGAGATAACAAATGTTTCCATTTAGTGATCATGCATGAGTTATAACTCCCAGGACATAGCTTATGCTGTTTGGGTGTGTGTAGCTGGATTTTGTGTGTCCTCACGCTTTCACAGCCTCTACACCACTAACGAGTGGTCAGACCTTGGAAAAATGGACGGAGCAGACTTTGAGCATTGTGTGGTCAAAGTACAAAAGAGCCCGACGTGCTGTGATGAGGTTTTTTTTTAGGCCTCAGGTGAGCACAAAGGCACATTTTTTGCCTTGGCTATCAAAGAGTTCTGTCCGATTCTTCCCATTCAGCTCCCTTCTTCGCACATAGATGGATGGACAGGCCGATAAAACACAGATACACACACACACACACACACACACACAGCACTATTATGCAGAAGACCTCTCCATCCAGTTGATCACAGGCATGAATTTCTGAACAAAAGGGAAATATTCCACCTCAAAGAGCAGAGAACTTCTAACAGAATACCTAAACGTGCGTGCTGTTCTCACCATATACTTCTAAAGCCTTTGTAACACTGAATGAGTTATAATTTCAGTGTGCAACAATGTGTGTGCAGGCGTTTGTGTGAGTGCGTGCACATCCACAAGGGTAAGCCACTGAGCACTTCAAACTAAGGGCCTAATCAGCACCCCATAGCCCACCCACACAACCTCTCTCTGTATCTCTCCCTCTTCTGCTCATCTTATTTTCATTCCCTCTCCCCCTCCCACAGACTTGCCTCTGCGTGCTACCTCTCTCCCCTCCTCACAGCCCTCTTTTTCTCCCCCCTTCCCCTCGTTTCTGGAGTTGGCAGCGGCCGCGGTGCTGGTCGGGTAAGGAGGGGAGGCACTCCTGGGAATGCTGCTCCGAGGTCAGCCGTGTGCTTTCCCCGTCCTGGTGGTGATGTTGGAGGGTAAGGACAAGCCTGGCTGATCTAGGATCTGCGTCCCTGGGGGAGAGGCGGTGACAAGGCCGCCGGCGAGCGCTATGACGCCGCTGAAATATTAAAGCTAATGGGATCGTGGCGATGTGTGACTGCATGTGTGTGTGATGCTCATAAGTTGTAGCTACTTGAAATGAAGTGGAGTGAACAAAGTGGAATAGAGATGGATAATGCATTACACTCTAAACAACGGCACGGAAGAGAGAGTTTGAGCCGTAACATAACAAACCCAATTCTGAGTGTGAAAAATGTTGGAGGAGAGAGGAGGAGAGTCAACCAGTCACCAGAATAAAATGTTGCAAAACATGGATATATCCAATCTTAACCTAATTTGTCACTGAAGGATCCACCACTTTCTTGGAAAGGCAAAACAGGTTGGGTTGGATGATGGATACACAAAAAAGATTTTAGTTTTAGGCGATGAATTGGTGAAGGTTAGGGAAAGATTATGGTTTGGTTTAAATATTAATAAATACGGTGATTAATTTTTTATCATATCTTTGCAGACTTTTTCAGCATTAAACCAAATCCTGGTATCTTTTCCTAACACTAATCAAGCGCTACCATAACTGAACCGTAAAAAGTTTAACAATGCTGTAATGTCTTAGAGACACAGATGTTATTATAGCCTCATTTCTGTCCCCTGTGAAATGCCAAAAGGTCTTAAGACCACTTTTGGAAGGTTTTGGTCTTGGCTCGGTCTCAAATGCATTTTTTACTCGGCCCGGTCTCGGTCTCATGTTATTTCACGACCTGTAATATTTGAAAAGCATGGCTGCCATCATGCCCTTGTTGTGTATCTAGTCTGGTCTTGGTCTCGACCCCTCAAAGTCTTCTCTAGCTCTCGATACACTCTGGTCTTGGTCATGGCTTGGTCTCAACACTAAATATATTGTGGGTCAATAAGGCTGTTGTTTCTGAGAGACGTGGTTGTTACTGTAGCCTCATTTTATTCCCTCAAAATGCACTGTGAACAGTTGAACACACAGTATGTAACGTCTGCTGCGAGGGGTCTCTCAATCAAAACAACCGCAAAAAATGTGTTTAATGATGTCAAGTAGCGTGGGATCATGGAAGTTGTTGTTTTCGTCATTGTTGAGTGACGTATATTGACGTTGTCCGACGTTTCTGACAGGTAACATTAGTTACCAGATGACGCCTCTGAGAGGGAACCAAATGAAACAGGCTGTTACAGTGAATAAAATGACATACTCCTCTGAGTTTGAACTAGATATAACGTAACGTATAGGCCTAGTCGGGCGTAGACATTTTAATGTGGAAATGTTACGTGTTATACCTTTAAAACACTGTGACGTTTATATACACACATCCAGAAATTTTGGCTCAGATACGTTGATGTCACACGTATCCGTGGCTTGTAGGAATGTACGACGGTGACATTTTTTTTTCTGCCGATTGGGTTGGGAGAGGAGAGGAGCACATGAAAATTACAAAAAATGAGAGACTAAGATCCCTCAGCTGCCAATAAGTGGGCACACACACACACACACAGTACACACAGTACACACTTCCACACACACATAACCTACATGCACACGCACAGCGGCTCCAAGCTATCATACACGTCGCCTGGAGCACAATACAGCTCGTTAGTGGGTACATGCTCGAAATGAGTCCCTTTCCCTCTCTCAACCCCTCCATCTCTCAAGCAGTTGTCAATGTTATTATTTCCAAATGAATACACACAAATGTACTACATTGTCTGACAGAATATGCTATAAATACACTAGCCTGTGTGCCGTATGACAAACACAGAGAGGGAAAGAAAGGGAGAGTGCCACGCTGCTGATGCTGAACTCTATGATGCTATATGTTTGGGGGGAGGAGAACATGAACAACAATTAAAAATACAGTAGTAGGATGTCTAGTGTGTGTGTGTGTGTGTGTGTGTGCGATGAAAAACACCCACAGCAACACTTGTTCAAGAGACCTGAGAAAAGCGTGTTGAAATCAGTGTTGCTCCGCGCAGCTCGTGGGCATTCACTTAAATTATGGATTTCAGTTCTGTGTCTCTGTCACACACACACACACAGGGAAAGGCGGATGTGGGATCTCATTGCTGTAAGATATAGACAGAGCGCTGTTTTATCACAACGACTGTGATGTTAATTAAAATCAGACAGACGTTTGCAGAGAAATAAGTTGAGCTCATTTCCATTCCGCGTGAGAGCGCGAAAGTAGGCCACGCTTTGGAGGCGCCACCTTCGCTGTCCTACGGATGAGAAATGACTGACAGCTGGGAGAAGAGAAGAGAGGACAGGAGAGGAGACGGAGACAGCCCCCTCCCCCTTGTTTGTTATCCCCCCTGAAAATCCACACAAACAGTGGCGTGCAGACTGCCATGCCAATGTGTCACACACTCTGGTTGTCACCTATCAAGTCTCCAAAGGCCACAACTGGGCCACTGACTTGACTGACAGCGGGGCCCTCTGCGTCGTGTCACATGAGGCCCAGTGACTTGACTCAAGCCTGTCGCACACTGCGTGATTCTGGGCCGTTCCAGAGCGGCGGCGCTGTTAGACCGAGCAGTGAGGCGATGAAGAGACGGGACGCAAACGCACAGTATGCAATTTCTGCCACTAGACGTCTCCCAGTCGAACGATAGCAAAAAGACGTCAATTACTGCGCAGATCCACCACTTCTGTTATTCCCATTCACAATAGAAGCTCTAAACATATACACTGGGTCACTTAGAGCATTTCGATTAAGAGGTGAATCAGTAAAGTAACTTCAAAAACAAGAATTAACAGGCGCCCTGATGAAATGATATTAACGTAGCCCACGATTCATAGGCGTTATCATCGTACACTCCACGTACATCGAACTTGATGTCTTTACCAAGTTTATTAGATCCACGTCGCGCAGTGTGACTCGCAATAAACTGACGGGATTGATGAAATCTCCCAGTCTTAATGGACGCCGCTGCTCAGCCCTGGTGGTGCACTGTTACCTTGATAAAATACTGCCAGGGCTGCAAGTTAAAACTGCGGTTGCGTGAGGTTACGTCGTCCCTCGAGTTGGTCGCACAAGCTCATTTGAATAAGCTGGCTTTTATTTAAATGACACGCACATATGTAACCACCTACAGCAAATGCTCACACACAAGCCTCCCATCAACCCTCGGGGAGATATACATACAGACACACACTTACATCTAATTTCCCAATACCCACCCGTAAGTGCCTGCTGAGATGCAAGGATTTGAAGGAATTTGCCTGCCAAAGGGAACCGGGCTGGATTTCATCATTCAATATGTTATTCCTACGCCTTAGGACAATTTGTCATGTATTAGTGAACACTGACGACTGGTTTCCATTGCAAGAAAGACACTGGTGGAATGTACTTTTACTGCAGTGCTGTAGTACAAATTACTTACTTGACTATTTCCATTTCATGCAGCATTGTACTTCACAACATCTCAGAGGGGAATGTTGTACTTTTTACTTTACTACTTTTATCTGACATTTTCAGTTTCTCTTCAGATTTTAATTTGTCATACCAGTGATGTATCTATCGTGTTGATTTCGAATGTTTGTGACAAACTGAGGGATGAAGTGTTTCCTTTATGGGATGAGTTTAAGATTCCCCTCCTTCTTAAGTTAAATAAACTCTTTAAAACCCCTCTCGGATTTGCTAGAAAATGTGTCGTCCCGCAGCTGAAAACAGCTGTTTTTCTGAGCTCATGAAAAGTTGACTTTTCAGAGATATGTGGTTCTCAAAGGACAGCGACTCTACACACGTATAATGATGTTATAGAATGTGATGCGTTGCCGTAGATCTGCGGTATTACACTTTAAGATGCTTACACATTGGCTTCAACTTGGAGCCGTGATTCTTACTCCTTGATGTTGGCAGTTGAATTCGTGGCTCTGTTAGCTGCTACTTAGCGTGCTGCTAGCTAGGTAACATTACTTGTCAGCGTTAAAGGCGACTGTTAAAGTGATCTTATGAGACCTGCTTGACATCCCATCCCTGACTTGCAAGCTTTTCCCTAATATGGATTATGCTGGCCCAACTCTAGACAATAATTAGCTTGAATTTGGGGGCCTTCCCGATTTGAAACTGGTCAGTCCTGACGTTCGGCCCGGATTATCTGGTAACAGGAGGGGTTTACAGATCCAGTGACTCTCCTGGACTGATCGGGCCAACTCTGAAAATGTTCAAACATGTTCATGAGAGATTATGTTCGAATAGAACCACAGCCAACGAGAGAGACGGCGCCAACGTTACCAAGCAACAGCCCTTCAGGCTAATGAGGCTAACGTTACCTAGAATAGAGGAATTAATAAAACGGACAGCGAACATCTCACTCCCTGAATATTTCCTCATTCAGTCACTGTAAATCATCTCCATAGCACGTTTTTGTTTCTATCTGCGTCCCCAGGTGGTGCACTGCTCCGTCGGGCACCAGCATCTTAATATCTTTTATTGTCAAGTCTGGTAGTGTGTACAGGTTTGAGATTAGAGAGAGAATTACCTGTGAAGATCCTCCTTAGGTGTGTGGCGCAGCTAGATTTCGAAATCGGTTAGGATTTTGAAATCCTCTAGTGAGAGCCCGGCTTAAGACAGAAAAGTACATTTATTCCATGTTGTTTTGACGGTGGAAGAGTCATAAAAAAATCCAATGTTATGGCAGTTCACAATATATTTTGTAAGTTTGAATCCCGGGAAGATGTCTCTTTTGGGTCTTGAGCTGAAAAAGTTTGGAAACCTCCATTGTATATTAAACTACACAGCAGTATATAAAGTATTTACAATGAACTCAACCTCCACATTAATATACTGTAGTAACACTAACAGGGGCCATTTTACTGCAAAATGACTACTTTTAGTTTTCGTACTCTTAAGGACATTTTGCTGATAATATCCACACACTAATGCTTGAATGTTTGTGTTTTCACAGTGTGGTATTAGTACTTCTACTGAAGTAAAGGATCTGAACACTTCTCCCACCACTGCAGAAGAAGATTTTCCACCTCCATCCATCCATGAATTCACATTGATGTATTAAAATAACATGGAAAAGGTCACTCTGGCAATATCAAAGAGGAGTTTTCTGCAGAAAATAGAGCATTTTCTGGTTCAGAAGTGACAGATGATGTACGTTTCACTTCTACTAAATAAGTGTGTCTGATTCTTGTTCTGTTATTAAAGCCTGTGTTTAATGGCTTTGGCAGAGAGAGGCGTTCGTATTTGGCTCGATCATTCAACCTTCTCTGTCCTCACAGAGCTGGAACACACTTCCAACTGGCTTGAGAGATTTAACATGTGGTATTTTTTTTACTAAATTAAAACGTTTGGTAAACAGCAGTGCATCTGATCAGGTTTTCTATTCATTTCCACGCAGGTTCTTGGTGGTATTTCATGTGCTTGTGTTCATCTCATCTGTTTATTTTAATGTCTAAAATCCCTCTAGACCTTTCCTGAGTTAATGTGTGTTTCTGTTTCCTTTCATTTAGATCCCCAGTAGCTTCTGTATTAAATCAGCTCTTCTTCCTGAGTTCTTGATTGCTTTACTAAGGAAATAAGTCTCTGTTTAGACCCCGTCGCTAACGACATCAAGTCTTCTTCCAAAAGCCTCGGTATTCTCTGACTGACGCTTCTGCTGATCTTCATGTCACTAAACTCAGAAAGGCCTCAGCTTGACCTGGTCCTGCTGGAGTTAACAGAGCTTTCGAGCCTTTATTCCAGCCGTTGTTCTCTCCCATCGTCATCCAGACGTAATGCTGCGTGTTTTAAGTGGTTTGCTGAAAGCTGTTTGCTTTTTCTGGCTGATCGTTTTAACTTTGGCGTCATGCTTTGCTTCGTGCGAACGGTTGTGTTTCCTTGTATGTTTGAAAGTATGAATGCGTGGAGGTCATGCGCATTTGTACTCAACATGTGACTCACTTTAAAAAGTTTGTACATAAATACGAGGCATGTTGAGGCACCGACATTTAAAACGACAATTTGGCCTGTGCCGCAGTTATACAACAAACTGGTGAAAGCTGAAATCTTTCATCACACCGTCTTTCAATGAGCACAAATTCAAACAACCTTATGACAACAACAACACGTTCATAACATCCATAATCACAATCAGATTCAATACATAACAACGACTAAGTCACAACAGCAACCAACACCAACTTAAAGCCTGTCTAGTACATATGATCGTTCAAATTACTTAGAGAAATCATTTAGTAATTCATCCTGTAAATCACAAGTAAAACTATGTTCCTGGTGTTTTATTTGAGGTCAGCGCAAAACCTCTCACCACTGATATAATGTAAGTAATGAAAAAGCACTTTTGATGAGAAAAACTAAATCTATCCAACCTAACGCGGTGGGATATTCATAACTCCTATAACACACCCTGTGTTATAAGACACTCGTGAAGTGTCTAGTTTTAGCAGAACAGAACTTTTGACTTATTCCCTCAAATAGGTTTTCAATTTTTCCTGCAGAAGACGCAAACCCCGGGTAATAGCAGACGCTTCATCTGTCTCGTTAGAGTCGAACCTCGGAAGACTTGGCTGGTTCGTCTGGTGGAGTCCGCGGGGGTTTGTGGCTACAATAGAGCTCCCGCTGCTCGAACCTATTCTGCGCCGTTTAGCGAGGAAAACTCTGATGGCTTTTGTCTAGTGTGGACTAATGGCAGAAAGGCTCAGCACGACGCTCTTTGATGCTTCTGATGCGCCTCATTAACAGTTTAAATTTACACCTGCCTCATGCATTCCTGCGGGATCCCTGCTCACATGTGAGTGGGAATGTTTATCCTGCGTAACGAGCATCGTGAACATCCTCTCTCTGATGTCTTAATGAAGTCGTAGTTTATTAGGTTTTAACATTTTTGCATATATATATATATATGGACTCCTGGCTGCCCTAATGTTGAAACAGTGTGTGTCTTAATAACTATAATAGTGCAAATTATTCCCTTAGTGGTATTTAACAGTGTGTGTCGGTGCCTTTTCTCTTCTTTGATATTATTGACTCGCAGCATCCTTCTTACATTAAGAGATAATAGGAGTCTGAGCAGCCTTGGTTGAAGTTAATTGGACTTGATTGATTTGGCTATACACTGGCCTAAAGCCTAAACTAATCTACAAACTGAAGGTACTTTCAAATACACTTAAAATTCAACCCAAAGGGAGAACCCAGGCTGTAGGTTCACTGCTGGGAGCCATTATCCCGAGTTAATAAATGCAAACATTTGTTCCTGATGGCTCACTTAACCTCTTAATTTATGTATGACCACCACAGCCCTATTCAGGCGAGAGCCATCGGTCAAACAGGCCTTTACAGAAAGGCACCGCATGGCCTCTTTCCCTCTTTCATCTCCGCTGTAATCACTGCGTGTTTCACGCCGCAACGAGCGCCGCTGCGCAGCGAGAACTGGCGCTCAAACGCGCCTAATTGTCCCGCGTATTGACAAGTCGGTTCCGGCGTATTACTGATTTTCCACTTCTCCGTGACGGGGCTCTGGCTGGGTAGGGACATCTGTGGGGGGTCAGGGGTGAGGGCAGCCCCGGAGCTGCGTCCATCTGCCCGACAAATACCCACGTCTTCGGACACAAGCCTGCTAAACACCTCTAATAGCCTGCATACCATTTGCATTACTAGCTCCTAATGAGAAAGCAAACGTGAATAGAGAATAAGCCTATTAAGTTATCAATGAAAAAGCCCCTGTAATAAATGATTGCCACGGAGTTGGATGAAAATAATGACAAAGTGCAAATTCTCCACATTATGCAGGCCCAAAGCACCACAGCCTGAGTGGCTTTCTTTGTACAATCAAAGGGATATCAAGCTGAATCTAGGACACAGACATGAAACAGCAACTTCTAGATGGTTTCCTAATCCTCTAATCTTTTTTAAGGAGGACAACGCTGAGATGTGTCCTTAAACTTAGTGGATTTTTCAACAAAAAAAAAAATATTCAGAGCCGCTGCCTTGAGGAGTTTGTACCGGCCTTTAAATATAAATACTGTGGAAAAATAAACACTGCATGCAAATGAGTGCAGTCTACAGTATATACTTTACAAAAGTCTACGTCCACAAGTCGTACAGAGTTGAGGGTGTGATTTGAAAGTAATCTGAGCTCATTACAGACTAAGCTCATTAGAAATGATCTCTCTTTTACAGTGGTAATGATATGAAGCAGTTGTCTCATCATGTAGAGCCTCTTGTCATGTACAGGACAAAAGAGAGATGATAATATGCATCCAGTAGGAACATGTCAAAACTTCAGTATCCATGCATAGTATACGCTTTCTCTGCTGCACCATAAAGCGCGCTTGAAAAGAACTCGTCTGTACAATGTTTCGACCAATCGTGTTGGAAGACAAAAGTAGTAATTATTGTTACCAACGGCCAGCCTCAAAGGGCAGCTGTCACAGAGACCGGGGTGAGTTGTCCTAAAGTTAATGATCGCAGCCCTAACCTTTTTACGACTGATGACAGCCAAAGCTACAAAATGTGAAATGTAGGAGTTAATCTATGAGAATGACTATACGAGGATGAGTGAGTTTTTAGAAATCTAATCAAATGCCAAAATAAAAAACCCCCTCTGACAGTCATTAGTGGTAATCACCAGCTCCAGCTCAAGTATTTGGTTCCTTTGTGCGACCGTGTGAGAAAATAATAGGACACGTGCACCTGTAGTGCGTTTCACTTCATGTTACACATCATTCTGGATCTCTGCAGAGATGAAACCAACTGGATTAACTCATTTAAGGACAAGCTGTGGATCCTAAAATCCTTTGGTAGTGGGAGAAGTTAGCCTCGAGGGCTTTTAGTAGGAAGGTTTCTTTGGCAGTCAGGTAAGGTAGTTTAAATAGTGACATGTGGAGGAGATTGTTGTGGGTTGTGCATGGGACTGTCAACCAGGCAACTGGGGTTTGTTTCTTCAGTGCAACCACAATTTTTAGACTTTATTTTCAGTCACTGTTTGGTTAGGTTTCTGCACCAAAACCAGTTTGTTAAAAGTGCAATACGCAACATTCCCACATGCTCTTGTGCTTTCGCGAGTCTGTCGTACAGGAGCCGGTTGTTTGGTGACTCTAATGGACTCAATTTTCAAGCTAATCACGCCGTTGCCATTGTAGAGGGGCAAAGGAGAGGCACTCCAGATTGAGCATAAGGACCCAGGACTTCCACATAAACTGCTTTCACACCAAAAAAAGTGTGTATATCAGCTAAACAAAGATTGACTCCTTTCACACTGCCAGCAGACGAGTTCGCCTTCCTGTTTTTTTTCACATTTTTGACGTCATTAATGCACTGTAACAAAGGGAACAGTAGATTCCCCTCAAATTCCCCCTCGAATCAGGACGAGCTCTTTCACCTCGTCGGATTTCCAGTGTTGCATCTTTCACGATATGAAGACAAACAAAAACAAAATCGCCGTTGCACGTTGTTCTAGACTGTGAAAGAAACAATAAATGATGTTCCTGTCTGGCTTTTTACGTCTGAAGTTTCAACTTGTGTCACAGCATCACGCTGGAAAAGGGGTGAAAAATAAAAAGATACAGTCGGGTGTCTGTTTTCATCGCTGCTGGAGCTGATACTGGTGACTACTGCCGAGCCATTTGACCCGGGAATGGGGAAGGAATGCCAATTCTACACTTTCACACTGAAGACAAAAGCCATGCGTTAGTAGGTCTTTTGTCTAGTGTGAAGGGGGTAATAAAAATGAGCGTACATCAGGGGGGTGTTATCAGGGATGTAGGCGACTGAGGCAGACTTTTTAAGTACGCAAGATCCCTTCACACATTGGGAATAAAAAAGCGATTTATAACATGTAAATCTCTTCACATAAGTTACATATTGCACCTCTGAGTAGAAGAAAAGATGATGGTCTGGATTAAAATAGACCCTTTTGCACCGTCATGACGAAAGCCCTTCTGCCAGCAACACTCTCTGAAAACCCTGAGGGCAAACTTCTCCTATACGTGCAAATCCTCCAGGGTTTCTCGTGTAGTCTGTTACATACGCTCCCTTCCTAATATAGGCTGGGTTATGGTGAAATGCAGGTTTTTGGAGAACCTGCCTGGCCCCTGTACCCCAGCCAACCCCACCCACCAAACACAGACAAAAAGGCCCTTGCTCTGGCGGAACGAACTGAGTTTGGCCCACTCGTTGCGTTTGTTAGCCCCACAGAGACCCTGAATATAGAACAGCTATTCTATCTAATGAGGCAGAACTTCATGGCTGCCTCTATAAAACTTTGTCAGCCTTCTGTTCTCTGGCAACAAAGCCTGATTTTTTTTAAAGTTTCACCCATTTTATTTTTTCTCGGTGACACACAAACTGTTAAGATGAATCGAACGCGGGCTTTTTCCTCTCGGTGTTGCGAGACAAGTGTTGCAAACAAAGATGACTATGTGGAGAAATAGGGCGCTTAGACGGGAGGAGCGATCAAGAATAACGCCTCCACAGGGAAAGCTTTGATGACACAGGGTTGTAGTTTTATGAAATAGCCTACATTTGGCTTTGTGTCGAGGGTCTGTGAGGAATTGTCAGTCAGGATGTTTTCTTTCTCTTTTTATTTTCTAATCTGTGACGATGCTTCCAAGACCCAACGCTAATTTGACTATTTCTCATTTATTGTGTGCTAAGATAATTGGGTGTTGCCTGCTGTGTGTGTTTGTGAGCCTGCAAGGATCTGTGTGTTTACATAGCTTGTTTTTTGTCTTTGATGGCAAGAGAGACCCAAAATGTATCACGCTGATAGCATTTCATAACTTTATCACTTGGATTTATAGTCCTCCAGCCATAGCACTTTTTATTTCTGCATTTCATAACACAAGTATGAAGTCAAAAAGGTTTTCTCTGGGTGGGGTACAGTGAGGAGATCAAAGATTTACCATTCCATTTAGCAAAACTGTTATGTACTTTTTTATCTTTTTAAATATTTAAACTCAAATGGCTGCTAAAAGAAAAAAAAAAAAAACACCACGAGAGCCGACTCGTGATAGAAATCCCACCTTTTCGTGGTTTGATTAAAACCTCACAACTCGAAGGTCTCGATTTGAGGTCAATCCATCGAGCGTCATTTATTTGCATACCACGTTTTGCACATAAAATGCAACTCAAAGTGTGCTGACAACAAACAGCATATGAGGCGTGGGGACTTTGACACACCAGATCAGAGGGAACCACATCTGTGTTCTCTCAGACGGATATGCCTACTCATAAACTGTCATGCAGCGGAGGGTCTCAAGTGGTTCACCTCAGCAGCATCTCATCCTGGGCAGAGTGGAATGACTGATGCAGGAGATCTGAGAAATGGTTTTGTCCTTTAGTAGATAGCCTACTTTGGTGAGCGCGTTGTCTTTGCAGCTCCGCCTCATTAGCCCTCTCATGGCCTGCATGAACAATCAAGGCTGGGCTGTTGAAATATTGATTAGCTCTTTGGTGTGGGGGCATTTTGGCAGCTAAAATATTAAAGGCCCACGAAACAAAATAGTGGCATATTTGTTTGTCAGACAGCACAGTATGTTCTCTGATCTCACCTAGAGGAATTGATAATTTTATAATTTTCTGTGTTTTCTGTTATTTTTTGTGCCTTTGATCAGTACAAAGACAGGAGCATTGACTTTATTTTGATTCACATACTGCAGCAGGTTGGAGAAGAGGACTTATAGTATAGAAACAAACACATATTAAACCCTCGCTGACAGCCGAGCCTGCTCCAGATCCAGTTGGTAGACCTTTTGGTTGACTACAACTCTGGAAAAACTCAAGAGACCACTGGTTTGACTATTTATAGGTCTGTGTTTGAATCAAATGAACATTCTTTTGTTTATTCCAAGCGACAACCTCTAGGGCTGAAAGTTGAAGCCAACGCTGACCAAAACCAACGCTTGCAGTTCCTTGAATGCCCACTTGAGGCTGGCTCCAAAAAGTGAGTCAATCCGCATAGACCCCCAGGTTAAAATGTCCAACTTTACAGCGGAAATAAAGTTGTTTACAGCCCGGTACGAAAAATGGTTTCGGTCTCTTTAGCTAATTCATGACAACTGTGTGGGAGTGAATTTTTATAGCCTGTATAACCCTGCATTTCTAAGCTAACTGTATCCAATGTTGAGATAGAGGAGCAGAAGAGCTGAAGAGCTGAAGAGCTGAAGAGCCATGCTTAGGATTTAGGCAACTGAGATTGTTGCAACCGAGTCGTTA
>JAPQRN010000010.1:1294625-1324514 GCA_037367275.1 Coranthus polyacanthus
CCATCTCAGAAGCAGTTTGTGTTTAATTACAGTTTCCATCCCCTTCCTGTCCAATGAAAACCACGTATCTCCAAATGCGTCGATTACGATCGCACGAAGTGTTTCCTTTACGGGTTGAGAAAAAATCACCTCCTCTTTAACAACCGACCTGGATTCGCCGGAAAGTGTATTGTCGTCACGAAGCTGAAAAGTCACGAAAAGTCGAGTTTTTTTTGGGGGGGGAGATACGTGGTTCTCACAGGACAAGCGACGCTACAAACACACGATGATCTAATAGAATGTGATGCATTATATGAAGAGGTTAAAATGAACTCAACCTTAAGCATCTACAGTAAAATGAATCCAACACCATCATATATACAAGTAAAACCGACAGGGACAATGATTACTATACTTTTCATACTTTAAGGACACTTGGCTGATACTTAGATACTGTTATGTAAGTAAGGTATTGAATGCAGAACTTTTACTTGTAGTGGAGTATTTAAACAGTGTGGTATTAGTACTTATACTGAAGTAAAGGACCTGGATACTTCTTCCGCCAGTGGTCAGACCTGATGACTTTATTACTCAATTATGGTTGTAAATCATTTGTAAGAACAAATGTGCGGCTGGCATGCTGTACAAAGCATTTAGCAGGTGTTCATCACTTCTTTGGAGTAACGTGGTCAGAAATACTTGTCCCCCTTCGTTATTGGATTTAATCGCTCAAAGGCACAAAAATCTACTAAAACCGCCTTATATCTGATCTAACAACATCTAACAGGTATCTTGTAGGCTTCCATGTTGCCAAGCATAGTGATATTTTGTCATCAATTGCTATAAAAGCCGTTTCTGCTGTGATCGCTTTAATTACTCGCTGAATGATAGTTCCTTATCATTTAGGACAGGCCTGACTGTATCTAACATGCAAGCTGCTCGACTGGATGTTTTTCATTCAGGTGTCTGCTATTTGACTTTCTGTGGCAGATGGGTTCTTTATAAAACATGCCAACTGATATTAGCTTCTACTGCAAGGCAAGTGTTGCCCCTGAAAAAGCTTGTTGTGTGGGGAGGGGAGGNNNNACGGGGGAGAGAGAAAGAGAGACAGAGTCCAATGGGAAGAAAGAAAAATCTAAGAAAATCTCTTAAAGAACCGTGACGGGGCCCCGACCGCTCTCTAAATGTATTTTAATAGGAGGGCCCTGATGTCCGGGGCAATTCATCTCCCATCTCCCTGTAATGAAAGGAGTCGTGGCCTGGACCCGGGCAGGTCTGGGGAAGGGGGGGAGAAAAGGGTTGGAGGGATTGTGCAAAGGCTGCATGTGGCTTTGCCTCATTATGCTGCAGTTAGGCGGAGGGCTGTATGTAGACTGCGGGGGTTAGGGTCCCCGCAGATCCGCTCAGGGGCCACAATACCGGCATGGACGGCTGCAAAGGGAGACCCTGCCATGCCATTATCCCGCCGCTACTAACGAGGGCTTCATATGCCTTTGATATAATCTCACTATTGAAATCCCCCTAAATCCCCCCTGCGTTTACAGCCAAATCCCATTTGTAACGGGCTCGTGAAAGGCTGTGTGAGTGCGGGTTTGACCGTGTGCGCGCGTGTGCGTGCGTGTCGTCTTCACCTGCACCTCTCTGTTCTGGCAGGCGAGGCCGAGGAGAGTCGCATGTTAAACCGGCTTTAATTAAAAAAAAAATCCCCTCTCTCCTCCTGTCTCTCACAAGACATCTCGTGAGCCAATCTGAGCTGAGACCAAATTAGAATAAAATCAATGTTTAAGTGGATAAAGTCATTTTCGTGCCGCCGATATGATCTCATACGCAAATAATTACTGGATTACAACACACTAGGGGGATGAATAATATAAGGCAGCGCAAATTTATGGAATTTATTAATGAGATTGAAATGAGCAATAAAATGTTGCTATTACCACACCGGTTACACCACAATCTTTTGAATCACTGGACCTGCCATTATTCAGCATGTTAAGCTGTCTCAGCATTATAGGTCCATCAAAAGTGCATTATGTGAAATTGTATCTGTCTGGGTGAGTGGATCGGGGCACTCAAAGGTTGGAGAAAATGACAAATCACGTCCTATTCTTGCGCTCATGAAATTATTTTTGCTACATCAGAAGGGGAGAGGTCACTAGGACAGTTCAGACTGCCTGTGCCTGCTTCTACTCCAGTGGGTTACACGGGACACGTGTGTGGGGATCCAACCGAACAGTGTTTAAGCATAAATCTCTTTACATTCAACCTGCGCCTATAGGGTATAGCATCCTGAACAGACTCTCCTATTCAAATGCTTTGTCCTCTAGCTCAGGGACACTGCGCATCTCTGTTCTCCCCATGTGTCGGTGCGCAGACTCATTTAACAGCCCGAAGACCATAAACAAGCAACGGAAACTATAGCTGTATTAAATCAAGCCCCGCGTTTAGCCCACATATTGGGTGCCAAGTTTCTCCGCACAGTCCAGGAATCTCTAAACAGGGTTTAGAGGTCTTTCAGAAGTCCCCCTTTTTTTCTCTCTCAAAGCCCGGATTGGTCACAGTGCGGCTCATTTGCATGCCTCGCCGTATAAACCCTCCTGCAGACACTGCAGCCCTCTTGCGCTGAGAGCAGCACACCTCCAGTAGAGAGAGAGCGGAGCGCATCCAGAGTGCGCATTGAAAGACATATGGAATATTTATTACAACCTTTATTCTAAAAAAAACATCCCCGGAGAGTCGACAAGAGGGGAAGAAAGAGCTTTTTTCAGTTGCGTTTTGTTTAAACTGTAAATTGAACTGATTGAACGGGCAGGTTACTAATTTCAGGTTATTCTGGAGTGAAGGTGTCAAGATGGGAGAAATAGGGTGGAACGGACTGTTGGTGCTACTGTGCGTCTCTTTGGCTGCTGTCACACAAGGAAAGACGGTGAAATATCAGACATTTGAGGAAGACGCACCAGGAACAGTGATTGGAAACTTGGCCAAGGACATCTCCTCCTCTCCTTCTTCGTCGGGGAGCTCCAGGAACAATTTCAGGATGATGAAACAGTTCAACTCCTCTTTCATCCGTCTGAGAGAAAGCGACGGGCAGCTGACCATAGGTGAGAGGATAGACAGGGAGCGGATCTGCAAACACACCCTGCTCTGCCTCATCGCTTTCGACGTGGTCAGCTTTTCCAAAGAGCAGTTCAAACTCATCCACGTCGAGGTGGAGGTCAAGGACATCAATGACAACTCCCCCGAGTTCCCCCGGAAAGAGTCGAGTCTGGAGATCTCCGAGAACACAGCGGTGGGCACGCGGATCCCGCTGGACTTTGCCGTGGACGAGGATGTTGGAGTAAACTACATTCAAAGCTATCAGATCTCCGTCAACAGCCACTTTTCAATCGACGTGCTCAGCAGGGCCGACGGGGTTAAATATGCGGAGTTGGTGCTCATGAAGGAGCTGGACAGGGAGACGCAGGCTTCTTACGCGCTGGAGCTGGTCGCTATGGACGGTGGCAACCCGTCCCGCACCGGAACAACGCGCATCAATGTCAAGGTGAAAGACTACAATGACAACAGCCCGGTGTTCGACAGAAACAGCTTCTCCGTGGACCTGCCCGAGGACGCACCGGTGGGCTCCCTCCTGCTGGACCTGAACGCGGAGGACCCGGACGAGGGACTGAACGGCGAGGTGGTGTACGGGTTCGGTAACCAGGTGCCCTCAGAGATACGACAACTCTTCAGAGTGGACAGGAAGACCGGACGGCTCACGCTGGAGAGCCCAGTCGACTTCGAAAGTAAGAACACGTACGAGTTTGACGTCCAAGCGACCGACCTGGGTCCGAACCCGAGCCCCGCCATCTGTAAAATCGTAGTGCAGGTACAGGACGTGAACGACAACGCACCGGAGATCTCCATCACCCCTATGACCTCCATCACGGCGGGAATAGCGTACATCACGGAGGCGGCGGCCAGAGAGAGTTTCGTGGCTCTGGTCAGCACCTCGGACAGAGACTCCGGCGCTAACGGGCAGGTGCACTGCACGCTCTACGGACACGACCACTTCAGACTGCAGCAGGCGTACGAGGACAGCTTCATGATTGTGAGTACAAGCCCGCTAGACCGTGAAAAAATCCCAGAGTATAATCTGACTGTTGTGGCGGAAGACTTGGGCTCGCCTCCCTTCAGGACCATCACTCAGTACACCATCCGGCTCACAGACGAGAACGACAACGCTCCGGTGTTCAGCAAGCCGGTGTATGAGGTGGCGGTGGTGGAGAACAACGCACCTGGCGCTTACATCACCACGGTTGTGGCGCGGGACATGGACATGGGGTCAAATGGGAAGGTCAGCTACAAACTGGCGGACACGTACTTCATGGGCTCCCCCATTTCGACCTTTGTGTCTCTGGACCCGGCCAGCGGGTCCCTTTACGCGCTCCGGAGCTTCAACTATGAGATGATGAAGCAGTTGGAGCTCCGAATCACGGCCAGCGACAGCGGCTCTCCGCCCCTGTCCGGCAGCGCAAATGTCTATGTGCGGATAGTGGACCAGAATGATAACGCACCGGTCATCACGCAGCCGGCGCTCAATAACGGCTCCGCTGAAGTCCTCCTGCCCCGGGACGCACCGACCGGCTACGTCATCACCCGGGTGGAGGCGCGGGATGCGGACGAGGGCGTGAACTCGGAGCTGTCCTACGGGCTGGCCACCGGCGAACCCTCAGTGTTCTCAGTTAACAAAGCCACCGGGGAGATCTACCTCAACCAGGTGCTCAGCCACGACGTGGATGAAACTCTGAGCGTGACCGTCACGGTGAGTGACAACGGGAGGCCCGCGCTCACCTCCACAGCCACGCTTCACTTCCTTATCATCGCAGGCTCCCCACCGAGCGACAGGGCAGTGTACCAGTCAGGCAGCGGGGACGAGGTCCACGCGCAGTGGGACCTGTCCGTGGTGATTATCGTTGTCCTCGCGGGGAGCTGCACGCTCCTGCTGCTCGCCATCATCCTCATCGCCACCACCTGCAACCGGCGCAAACGGGACAAAAGTGGAGAGGACAGCGACTCGTACGGGGAGAAGGGCACTCTGGAGAGAGGCAGAAACCATGTGGCGGACAACCCGCTCCTGCCCCTGCACGGGGCCGAGGGCGGAGCAGGCTTTGACGGACACTCGTACAGCAGTCAGCCCGGGGGATTCAGCTCGGCTCACCCCGGGGGCAGTGACATGTGCTCAGCCTCAGAGGACGGCAGCGAGGTGCCCTGTGTGTATGACTCAGACAGCAACAGCAAGCTCCGAGGGAATAAACACGAGGTGAGATGAACCTCTGGGACATTTGGGGAGGGGAGGGGGAGTGTGGGGTGCTACACAACAATAACAGTCTGCAATGTGTTCATCTAACAGACACTAACCTGATTTTTTCCCCCCTTTTTCATTAGGGTTACTCCACTCTGCCTGGCTATGGGAATGGAAAGGAGGCTGTGAGGCCCATCACCATCTGGAAGGGCAACTCTTACACCACCATCTCTGCCAGAGACCCGGCTTTCAGTGGCAAAGACAGCGGCAAAGGGGACAGTGACTTCAATGACAGTGACAGTGATGTCAGTGGAGACACAGGCCTGAAGAAAGATGGAGCAGTGGGTCCTCCCATGGGTGCCCAAAATGGTAAGAAGAAACCAAAGAAAGAAAAACATTAGGGGTTCTGAGTTTTAAGATAAGACAAGAATGCAAATGAACGTATACATATGAAGTGAGAACATATATGTACAAACGATATACAAAGCCTATTAGAATGTGGAACAATTTCATAATTTGACATTTATGTCTATAGTTCTTCATATGCCCAAAGGCTGCATGTATGTAGTACATGACAACATCAATCTTCATATAGGGCAATATGTCATATATTACATTTCCATATGGGGAGATAATCCTTTATTAGTGCCACGGCAGGGAAATTTACAGTGTTACAGCAGCAAAAAGTCAGATGTAATAAGAAATAATAAGATGAATACAAACATAGAGCACCAGTAAACAGTAAATCTAATTCGCTGTCGTTTTGTTCCCTCCTCCAGCTCTGTGGGCTTGCACCAGCGAGTGTAAGGTCTTGGGTCACTCGGATCGCTGCTGGAGTCCCTCAGCAGTAAGAGCCAACGCGGGACCCTCTCCGGCCCCGACCCTCTCCTCTTTCAGCAGCTTACCCAAGACAGCCTCCCTGCCCCGGGACCCCCACCGCAGGGACAACTACTACCAGGCCCACATCCCCAAAACCGTGGGGCTGCAGAGCGTGTACGAGAAGGTGCTGCACAGAGAGTACGACTACGTTCTGGTCACCCCTCCCCGGCCTGTGAGGGTCCAGGAGATCAGTGATATAAGCATCCCTGTTTACACCCCGACCCCTACACACTGTCCCAACGACGACGTCTAAAAGAGACAGTTGCACATACACACTATGCTCACTCTCAAAGAAATGTATAATGAAGATTTTAATTTATGAACCATTGACAATGAGAATAATGTAACTATTTGATATTATTGTGGAGAGTGTGCATATATAAGTTTATATCCTAATATTTGTGCTTTTTTTTTTGTTGTTTTATTGTAAAAGCCACATTTGAAGTCCATTCAATCACTTTGACAAATTTGTTGGACATGAAGTGTATAATATGCAAGTTTTGTACATAAAGAGATTTTATTTTTTATAAAAGTTATAATTAAGAAGAAGACATGTAAATACGAATTGTAATTATTGATCTTTAAGCATGCTTACTATTTAAAATGGCCCTGGGAACCGTTCAGTTTGGGGCCCACAATGTATCAAGTTGATAATGATCAATGAAAATACTTGAATGCAATAACGTAATTGTACGGATTTTTTATTATCACAATATTCTGAGAGAAAATAAACTTTGAAATACTGTTCTGAAAGCGCAACTCGTGTGTTTGTTCAAGAGATAGTGATCTGGGGGAGGTGAGCAGGCTGTTTGGGAATGCCTTGCAGGAATATTAGCCAACAGGCGTCGCTGTTATTGCAGTAGTGAGTCTCTGTCCTTGCAGTCACTGAAGAAGGTCAGCTTAGTTTTTTTTCTTTTTGTGAATACGATTTTGCTGGGAGAATGCCAGAGCAGACGCAAACTGCTCGGTCACCTCGAGAATACCAAGAGCAAAAACCTCAATAATTGTTTCATTTTAATAGATTTAATAACTGCTTTTTATTGCCAACGACCTGCCCGTGTTATTTCGAGATAAGAATAAAGTTATATCCAGGTTGCCATTTCATAAATTAATCACCTCTACCTGAGACGTGCGCATGGACGAGACATGCATAATGAGAGCGACTATAAAGATGCATTTACTGTCCGCCTCCTAAAGAAAGGACAGAGGGAGTCAGGGAGGAGTTGACACACCATATAGACACTCAAACACAGGTGATTTTCCTGAATAACAAGGAGTCCTTGTGAGGAAATCTTTCTACTCTACAGTTTCCTGTCAGTGTTTTTTTGTCTGTCTGCCAAATGCGCACGGTGCGCCCTTACGTAATCCTCCATTATCATTCATGGATTCAGGGCATTTTTAATAACTAGAACGCAGTTCGTGACTCAGATATCTAAGATATAGATAAATGACACTGAAGTCTGTCCAGTGAGCCGCGGATCTGCGCAGTGTCATGTAAATACAGCCCGTGAACTGGAGAAAACATGCAACATTCCGCAGGAGTCACCTTTGACCGGAAAGTCTGTGGAGGCTTTGGGAAAGACGAGGGAGAAAGAGACGAGGGAGGGAGAGGGAGGGAGGCAGGGAGGGGGTATACAAAGGTGAATTGAGGATCACTTCTTTCAGGTATTTCATTAAAAGTACCAGTGGTGGAAAGTAACTAAGTACATTTACTGTACTTTCTACTTGAGCATTTCAATTTTACGCAACTTGTCTCTTCCACTCCGTTACATTTCAGAGGGAAATATTGTGCTTGTTTCTCGACTGACACTTACTTTTAAGATGAAGATTTGACACAGTGGAAAATAGGACAAGCTTTTAAAATACAACACGTTGTTCGAGATTGAACCAGTGGTCTCTAACCTTTTTGTCTTATAAAGCAGCGCGTTGGGTGTAGAAAGGTGAATCGAGGACCACATTTCATCTTATTAAGTGCTGAAAAGGTCTTGGTCTCTTATGAAGCTTAATGATATGAAATTTAACAAGAATCAAACTTATGGAAGTTACACGAGCAGCCTATATGATCTTCAAAGGGAGAAATGATTAATGCGCATAACTTTTGGCTTATGTTGGGGGTTACTTTTAATGAACAGCCATTCCACATCCCCATTACGTATTTATTTAAAGCCACACTTGAAATAATGACAGCGCGCACTTCAAGTTCGTACCCAGCTAAAGAACACTGCTCAGGTTTCGTACTGTTCCGGTGGAAGGACGCGCACAATCCGGGTTTATGCTCATGTGACTGAACAGTGTCCATCCTCCACTTCATGCACAGAGAGAGAGAGAGAGAGGGAGAGAGAGAGAGAGAGAGAGGGGTGGGGGTGTGGGAGGGGAGGGGGTCCTTAGTGGACTGGGTTTCCTCAGGTGTTTGTCTCCAGTCATGGCCGGGAGCTCAGAGAAAGTACCGATCGCCTCAGCGGGACCTGAAGACCTGCAGCAGTTTATGCCTCCGGTGAGTGTTTCCAGGCCGGTGTGGCTCGGGTTATCCCGGGTTATCCGAGTCATTCATACGGGTGCCCAGTTGGGTGGCAAAGCTACGACTGACATGACCTAGAGGTATGACTGCTGTGGGGTGTGTTTGTTTTTAACGTAGGCCTACTCCGCGGTGGCCGTGAAACCAGCCGCCACCGGCCGCCTCCTTAAGGCCGGGATCGCGGTGCTCATCGCCGGAGCCCTGCTGCTGCTGCTGGGGGCCGTGGGGGCTTTCTACTTCTGGAACAACAATGAAAAACACGTAAGACTGATTTAATGACTTCCCTTATGTCCAGCGTGTGTTTGAGTAATCAGTGGAGAGAGAGAGAGAGAGAGAGAGAGAGAGACATCCAGAGTAAACTGTAGAAATTAGTTTTCGAATTTCCAGTCAGATCCGCCTCATGAATCTCTTGTTTTTCCACTTTTTTTTTTTTTTTTTTTGCAAACAAAGGTGGCCCTAACTTGAAGGAAAGCAGCTCACATTACTCACACAGCACACAAATACAGCCACTAGATTGAAGACACCGTTGAAACAAGTTGACACAAGTCAAATTGTGTCATCATTTCAACATTTGTTACTTGTTTAAATGAAAATATTATTCCTAAAGTCACTATAGTGGTTTTGAAGAGGAGTTTTCTGCAGCGTAGGCAAACAGTAAAATGCAAATTAAACACTGCAGCTCCATGGTACAGTGTGAGGCAAAGCTGGGTGAATGGAGGCGTTGTGTGTATGTGGTGTTGGAGGATCCTGGCAGGGTGGAGAGCAGAGGGGTGGGGGTAGGAGTGTGGTGCAGGGGGGGCCTCTTTGGTCCGGCTGATGCTAAAGGTGCAAGAGGTGTAAGAGATGAGGAGCAAAATGAGAAGCAGCTTTCTGAGTGGTTTTTCTCCATTATCAGAAATGCTATTAAGGCAGCAAAGACATGATGTTCTGCAGAGGGGTCATCATCACCGGCGGCTGCAAAGATTGTGTTTCTTTCTTTTTTCTTTTTTTTTTTTTACCAAGTCTGAGTGAACGTGTGAAAGAAAAAAAAAAAAACGAGAAAAGAGAGGTCATATGAGCGAGGGAAAGGCATGGGGTAAGATTGGAAAAGGAGGGAGTGTTGAAAGAGAGGGGGGTGGGGTGACTCTCATACCTTACATGCCAGTCTGGAAGTCTGAAACCCATGTGTGTGTGTGTGTGTGTGTGCAGGTCTACAATGTCCACTACAGCATGAGCATCAATGGCAAAGTGGAGGAGGGTACGATGGAGATTGACACGGCAAATAACATGGAGAAATTCAGCACCGGCAGCGGGGTTGATGAGGCTGTGGAAGTCCACGACTTTGAGATTGTGAGTTAAATTCATCTAAAAATACCAGTACCAGAGTAACTAAGTACATTTACTCAAGTACAGCTTTGAGGTAGTTGAGCATTTCCATTTTATGCACATTGGCACTTCTACTCTGCTACATTTCAGAGGAAAATGTTGTGCTTTTTACTCAGTTACTCAAGTTACTTTTAAGATGATTTTTTTTTTTTTTACAATGGATACTATAAGAAGCTTTTAAAATACAACACATTGTTAAAGACTGCATCTTACATTAAACGGTGTGTGGTCGGCTCACGTTTCAGATGTCTGAGTTCTTTAACAGCCTGACCAAAATGTGGATTTTCCCCTCTGAACATCTCACGTTGTCATTTCAATAAATGCTCAAATCATCCAATATGTCACCGAAAATCTGAAACTGAAAACAGATTTGTGCATCAGAAGTTGGCTTTTCTTCTTTCCTCTCAGTAACAAAGCTGCGACAGCTCTGATGCTCTAATGATATCATGTATAACAACGTATCAGTCAGAGGAAACAATCCAGTACTTTAACTACATTTGCTCCTAATACTTGTTTACTTAAGTAGGATTTTTCACGCAGGACTTTGACTTGCAATGGAGCATTTTTACATTGCTGTATACATTGCAATTGAGAGAGAGTGAGAGAGAAAAAAGCAGTGAAATAAAAAATAAAACATTATTTTCTGATCGTTTCACAGCGATTATGTTCTATAGCACATGAATACACCCACACCATCGCAAAACTCTATGCGAATGTTCTAGAGGGAAATACAAGCGAGGGTGATAAGTGATGATTGAGAGGGATTATGATTGTATGAGTATTGTTTTTTGGTTTTTTTTAAAGAAAATGTTACATATTTTACATTCAAGCGAAGGATCTGAGTTCTTCTACCACCACTGAAAAATGCAAGAAATAACCCACAGTGGCAGAGAGGAGCAGAAAACCATCAACGCTCTGCTGTGATCTATCTGGAGCATCAGAAAAGTCGATCAGATCTGAAACTGTAAAGAGTCTTTTGGGGAAACTGGCTCGTTGCAGCAGCAGAGAAATTAAGAACAACATGTTATCTCCCTTTGGGCCAATCAATGTCACGACGCGCTGTCCCTCCAATTTTCATTACATTCGGACTGCTGGTTTTTGACCTTTAATTAAAGCACCCCAATCAGCGCAATCAGACTAGTGAAGCAGCAGTTTTGGCCTTTAAACGATTACAGTTTTGACCTTTAATCACAACGTCCTGGTAAGTGTTTAATTTTGAATCCAGGACAAAGTAAAAGACCCCAGATTTGATCAAAATTAGACAGAAATGTGCTATTTCAACTGATATTCATCTGTACAGGTGTAGTCAGACACCTTCATTGCAAAGGAAAGGGTATTTGTACAGGTTTAAAACTACAGTTGATGTATGTATCTCCGCTGTTTTACATTTGACCTCGAGTACTAGGGCTGAAAGTAACCATTCTTTTCACAATTAATCGATTCATTGTTTGAAAAATGATGCCAAAGTGTTTCCCAAAGCCCAAGACGATGCCCTCAAATGTTTTGTTTGGTCCAAAATCCAAAGAATTGCAGTTTACTGTCATAGAAAAATAAAGAAACCAGAAAACATTCAAATTTAAGAAGCTGGACTCAGAGTAGTTTGACTCTAACAAATCACATGTCAGTTAATTTAATATTCGACAATTAGTCGATTAACCGTTGCAGCTCTGTCTACACTTTTAGACTTTTACACTTCTTTAGACTTGATGCTGTAAAAACACAGACCGAGCTTCCGGAGAATGTAGTGCAGCCTCCTTCAGTGAACTCCGGATTGTACACTTATAAAGCTGACTTGTGAATATTTCTGCAGTTATTGTTATTTTACATATATGTCGCGCTGTTGCTTTGTTTGCTGTAGTCAGAGAGACTGGTGTAGAGGATTTTATGTCCTGTGCCAGAAAAGTTCCAGTGAAAATGAAACCTCCATGTCCTAAATCCATGTCTCTGTTGTGACGTTGACGTGTCCAGGGGATCACAGGGATCCGATTTGCAGGAGGAGAGAAGTGCTACATCAAGACCCAGGTGAAGGCTCGTCTGCCGGACGTGGAGGCTCTCAACAAGGACTCGATGACATTCGACCTGGTGGGTTTCCTTATCTTCCTCAGTTCAAACATGTTCTCTTCAAGCTGTCACTGGTTTGTGGTGGAATTCACCGGGTGTCGCAGAATGTTTTGGCTGATTAGACCTTTGCTCGGGGCGGGGTTGGCGCACTCTGACCGAACTTCATTTGCATCTTCCCGAATCTCCTCTTAGCGTCGTAGCACCTGTTGGGAAGTTTACACCTTCATCGTGTTTTTAGTGCATTGTGTCTGATCACATCATGTGTCCATCAACTCAACTCATCCTTCAACCTAAGCAGAGATCCCATAAACCAAAGTAAGAATCAGTAGCATTTATTTATTGTATTTATTTTTCTGACAACTTTATAATTGACTGATTTTACTGGTTTCTAAATACTTAAAGGGGCAATTAGTAATATTCAAAGATTATCTACCGAGTGTGAAGGTTAATTATTGTGTTACAGAAATATGCATAATAGCTAGCTTTGTTCTGCGTTGTCTTGTAATACCACGTTGTACCTCATGAGGTGTAGCGAGTCACCGTGGTGTCCAGTGTTTTAATACTTAATAAGAACAAGGTGAAATGTGTTGAGGCGATGTCTTTTGGTGTCGGTGTTACTGTCTTCACGTCAAACTTTATCAACCTGCACAATAATGTCGTAAACCGAGAAACATCATAAATGCAATTGACGGCATCATTCAAACGGGATGAACAAACTGTTTGTCTCTCGCCACTGACCGCCATTCATATTTTTTTCCAAAGTAAGGTCCCATGGTGCACTGGAAGGGGCGGGACTTCACCTCTCTGTTCAAATAGACAAGTAGTCTCTGAGCGGAAGAGTGAACGACACAGTAAATAGTAAACTATGGCTGAAGCTCTCGTCAGCAAACATCTATCACCACCTAAACCAAAGAGGAGAGTGACAGACTTTAAATAAAACACATTAACGTTGGTTTCTACCTCTGGACACGGCTCTTTGTGAGTAAAGAAATGAATTTTGATGCTGATCCCACGATGTTTCCTGTAGACCACAACCAACACCACAGCTTTCTGGTCGAATGCCGTCCCCTCTGTTGATAGTTGGGAGTTCATTTTTGAATCGGAATCTTACAAATTGCACCTTTAAGACAATATCAAAAGACATAGAGTTGAGCATTAATAGAAAGTAAAATGCAGAATTGTCTCTTGGCTCCATAACATACTTTGAATTTTAATTTTTCTCATTGACTCCGAAAACAAAATGCAATTAATTAACTCCAAGTAGTAAAATAACCTCACCTCAACCTGACCGAACGCTTTATTGATAACCTAACCCCTTTTTGATAAACAATCTATTCTGCAAATGTTAAAAGGTCATCAGTAAAAGGCTCACAAGTTTCTAAGGAAAACTACACGGAGGGATTTCTCAAAACCTGCCAACACAAGGGTTGTTTGTGCAAATCATTACTGATAACTGATTAATAAACGGTGTCTAGTAATTTATGTAGTGATGATTTTTCCACTTCAACATGTCTGACACTTAGACTTGACTCATGTCCACAACATTCAACATGAAATAAATGGTTTCATGTTGGCTCTCACGGGGTCTCTGCTGCCTCTGGAATATTTATTGTTTATACGGTATGCGGCTAAATCTCCATCAAAAATCCATCTGTGAATTTTCCTTAATGCTTGAAATGAACTCTACTTCCCTGAACTGTGTAACTTTCAGCTCCACCCATACGTAATAAAAACACATGCAAAATTCAGTTTTGCCGTTTCCATAAACATTGGAACGCTGGAATAAAATACACGTTTCAAAAATGATCGGTAATCTAAGCATTTTCCTCGATAACCAAAGCAAACAGACTCGAATCGCACATTGTCCGCAATAATCACAAGATGACTTTTCATCAAATTGTGCAGCCCTAGATATGACTGAGCTGTACTACAGAGTCTAATCACGTAGCAACACTTCATACAGTGTTTGCTGCGGTTTTAGCATGAGTCACGTGAGCTGCGAACGATTTGAGTCCCATCGGCTGACAGCACCCTCAGCGCCGTGGGCTTAAAGCAAGGTGGACTCCATTAAAATAAAAGCAACACGTGAGGTTGACCCTGAACGCACCCTGTGTGTGGATTGCTACCATCCTACTATTACTCCAAAAACCACCACTGCCTTTGATATGAGCCTGTCTGATAATTAAAATCATTTAGTCCTGCATAAGCCTCACATCCACATAAATCTACATCACCAGAATTACCCTCATGGACGCGTATGCGCACAAACACACACACACACACACAGACGCAAGCACACAATTAATTATCACGCAGGGCTGCACTTATTGCCTCTCTCTGCCTCATAAAGGATCATTTATTTCACGTTTGTGCTTTTGTGTGTGTTTGTGTTATTGCCTGTCTTTGCCTCATAAATGATCGTTTGGTTTGCGTTTTGTGTGTCTGTGTGTGTCTGTGTGTGTGTGAGTGTGTGGAGACAGGGAGATGTTGTTATAATGGTTGCTGCAGGCTGGTCATTTGCTATAATTTAGAGTGATGGCAAATGTGGGCTAGATAAGCACATACATACACAGACGTCCCCATCCAGGGAGAGTGGGTCAGATAAACTCTTATCAGCCGAGCAGGGGAGAAGGACCCCCGCTCTTATTTGTCCCTCCAGCAAATCATTTGAGCTGGGGGAAAAAAAAAAAAAAAAAGAAGCAGCATTTCTGAAAGGTTGGAGGATAACATTCCCTAAACATGGTTGTGGCGAGTGCAGTGCAGCCCTCAGAAACAAGTGCCTCTGGGCAAAATCATCCCCCACAGACTTCCCCTTTTACCTGCAGGCTGTGGACACACAGGATGTATGTTTACAGTTTTTCCTCCTCATTAGTTTATCTGCGGCTGTTTTTCAGAAACCTGTAAATTGAGGTCATCCAATCTCTCTTCCCCTGAGATCTTGATGAGTCCTGACATTTTGTGTATAGCTAAATGTTAGCGCAAAGGAATGTGTACTCTAAAGCCTCAAGGGCTTCCTTTTCACTACCTGATTTTATGTATTTGTAAGGAGCATTAACAGCGCCGCATTAAGGCAGATTAGACTCGGACTGAATGCAGAAAGTGTGTGGCATTTAAATGTGGTGCTCATTTCTCCTCACTTTCTTCGCCCCTGAAGGAAGACGAGGTAATGCCGGCCAAGTTTGAGGACGATCTGATCTGGGTGGCAGCTGACACTCCTCTCTCGGACTCTGCCTTCCTCAGCAACAGGATTAAAGACTTGTGTGGAGACCTGCCAATCTTCTGGCTCCGCCCCACCTACTCAACCAGTAAGCGAGCAGACACCTCAGCTCATGGTAGAGAAAAGAAAATGTGAAGCAAAACACAATTGTTCCTCTATACAGTCAGTGTTGTATTTGAAGGCACAAAGCAAAGAGGATATGGGTCAAACGATCTCAAGTATTTCCATTTAACATCTCAGTTGTTAAAGCTCCTGAAAAAAATAAAGTCTGAAAAGAAAAGCACACGTTCTTTTGAAGTTTCAGAGCTACTGAGTGTACAATTTTTAGCATGCTGGGAGGTCAAAAGTTCTCAAAACACAATTTTATTCTACTTCATCTGACGACTTCAAAATGCTGCCTGAGAAGCGGCTGTGCCACATTAGTGCCACTCCGCTAAATTTGGTCTGCTGTCAGATACTAAGACTGTGATGTGTGCAGGCGGACAGAGGAAGAGGAGGGCCGTCCCCCGCCAGCGCCGCCAGGCACCCGGGGTCGACGAGGAAGAGGACATTGAGGCCGAGTTCAACCCAGAGAACCCCTATCAGGTGAGTCACGCAAACAAACTCTCGCAGTCGTCTTCTCCTGTCCTGCCGCAGTATTCACAACTGTCCGTTCAGATCTGAGGGCTACCTGAGAGGGTTTTTGTGCAGGAGAGTTTCTCACAGCTGTGCGAACAGCAGCAGATGCTGGGGTCACGACGGAGGGCCCCGATTGTCACTGCAAATCTAAGTGTATGCGTGGGTGTGTTTTCCGTGCATGCTTTTCTGTGTGTACCAGTCTGAAGACCTTTAGAGCAGCTCGTCCAAAGCTTTCCTTTCAGCACTGAGGCTGTATGAATAATTCCACAAACACAACCCAGACCCCTCCTCTGCTGCAGGCCCTTTGCCCCGCTGAGCACACACAGCCTCCCATACATACATACCCTCACCCTCCCACGCCCAGCCTCATCCCTTATGTTGGGCCCCACTTTTCCTAATCCCTCTCCCTTCCCTTCCCTTCCCTCCCCTCAGACCAAAGCATCCCCCAACCCCTGCAACACACTTCTGACAACCACAGAAGGGGGTAAACAGCAAGCAGTACGAGCTGCATGTGTTGAAAAGGAAAATATTTGACAACAAAAACCCACATCTGACAACATCCCCTCCTCCCCATCCCGCCTGTCGGAAATCCATTTTTAATTGGTTTGAAACAAGCGTTCTCTGCTGCTAAAGACGCACAGTATCACATGTCAGAAAGCCACGCAAACACCACGTACACTCTGACCACGGTCGTCAGTTAGCGGCCGTCGGTCCTCAGGTGGGGCCCTCCCGGTCGGGCTTTTGCCATCAGGGCTCTCTGGCTTTGGAACCACTTGCCTATGGAGATGAGGCTCGGAGATGAGGCGACTTCAGTGAAATGACTTATTCTTTATTAAACATTTTGCTTTTTTGTCTCATCATCATGTTTAAAATCTTGTGTTTTGCATCTGCTATCTTCTTTGAAAGTCTTGCGTCTTATCTTGGATTTTGTGTTTTTTATCTTAACATCTTGTCTTTTCATCTTCTTGTTTAACATTTTCTGTTTTGCATCTTTTGTGTTCTTGTTTTTACATTTCGCGTTTTTGATGTTCCATCTTCTCCTTCTAACACATTGCTTACTGCATTTATGTGTCTTTTGTCTTGTTTTGTCTTAACTATGCCTTAATTTTGTCTTTCTTATGTTTGCTGTTACTGTTTAGCTTTCTGTTGTTACATTACCTTCTGAGTATCCTGTTTTGAATTATTATTCTGCGTCTCCTTTCAGAGAGGTCTTGAGGGGGAGCAGGGTAACATGAACATTGACCCCATGTTGGACCACCAGGGCGTGTGCTGCTCCGAGTGTCGTCGCCATTACACCCACTGCATGAGGGTCTGCGAGCCGTTGGGCGGCTATCACCCGTGGCCGTACAACTACCGAGGCTGCAGGGTGGTCTGCAGGGTTATCATGCCCTGCAACTGGTGGGTAGCACGTATCCTGGGTATCGTCTAAACACCCCTACCCGACTGGGAGACGGTGGAGTCCTGGTGGGGATGGAGGAGGGAAGGATGGGGTTTGTTTTTCAAAGAAAGGGGAGGGGGAATGAAGGGAGAAGTTTAGGAAAGGGAGACGGTGGCTTCTTATTCTGATCTACTGAAGATAGATGTTGGTCTGAGCATATTCATACGACTAACAGCAGGCAGGATGAGCAGCATCAGTAACCGTGTTCACACAATATAAATGCATGAATCTAGGACACACATGATCTGACATGTAAAGGTGCGCAGAGCCTGCTCACTGCACAGCTTGTCTTATTAAAAAAACATAACAGCTATGGATTTAGGTCCCTCTGAACTACTGCACAACATGCTGACAGAGAACAGATATGAAACACCCGACAGCCATGTTTCCACTTAAATGCATTGACATCTACTGACACCAGGATTTCATTTAAATACGTACAATGCCACCGATGTATCTGTAGGGAAGCAGGTAAGCTTGTATTTATGGAGCTGATAATCTATCCTTTTATTTCTTTGCTTTTTCTTGTAAATAAATGTACTGTACAGGGTGCAAAACATTTCAGCTGCAAAGCATTTCTGCTGGCTCAAATAGCATCTGCTGTGGGTTCATTACTCTAGTGAAAAATATGACTCCTGTGTTTTGAACACTTTCCCTTTGCTATTTTGTGTTTATGAGTAGCTCTCATTAAAATGATGTACTGTACGCTTTCTTTCAAACTTTCTAAATGTACTTTTAACGGCAATCTCCAAGTGCAATATCAGTGAATAAACTTTTGTAAGTAAACAGTCTCTTTTCCGTTATTGACCAATGACTATTATTTTATCTATGTGTACATACATATTGGGTTTATTTACAGCTCTACCAAGCTCCCTTACAGTTTCCAGCTTTGAGACGTGTCACATTTGGTAGCTGCTGCAAAGGGATGAGCAGAAAGAAGTTTCCAGAGTTCTTTAATGTGAGAGTTGCAGCTCTAGAACTCTTTAATGAGACTAAAGACTCTGTAGCCGTCACGCTCCCAGATCTTACCCACGATGCGAAGCGCTTAGCTCCTTTTGATGTCACAGAGCTGCCTTAGGCGGGGGTAGGGGGTAAGGACGGGGGCGGTGTGTTTGTGTGTCGGGGATAGTGGAGGAGTGTGTGTGTGTGTGTGTGTTTGTGAGAGAGGAGTGTTATGAAGCTAAGAGTTCCATCCAGAGCCACAAATGGGCGTTTGATCGTCACGAGAGATGAAACGATGTGTGATGAATTTAACACTTAACTGAGTGTGAGAGGCTTGATGATGCGGTTAGGAGGCTGATCCATATTAATGCTCTCTTGCCTCGGCAGGACGCCCCCTCACACTTGCAGTACTGCATACATGTGGATGAAGAACAGGGGAGGCGCCCGCTCTCCCACATCTCCCACCGAGGGCTGCGTCCTCACCTCCTGGCTAAACAACTCTGGGCTCTCCAACTTGATACCAATCGAACCGTGATACGTAAACCACATCCTCAAGCTGTCAGCCATATCTGAACTGCCTGCACTCATATCAGTAATGCCACATTTCATCCCTCCCAGCACATAATCACAGAGCATGGCTCCCTGTCATAATATATTGGTGTTTTTGTGTCTGATGGATCCCCTCCTCGACTTCCCAACCTGTCCAAAACTGTTTCCAGAAACAACAAACCATACAAGACCAGACAAAGTTTGTGAGCCAAACAACAAATCTTTTATTTACACTGAAGCTTGAATCACACTCAGGGGAACGACCGGTGTTAAGCCACGAGCTGACGTCACACAGATTCCAGATTGCCGAGTATTGCTGTCGAGGTCTTAGTGAGGGTACAGCAAATATGCATGAGCCGAGAAGCCATAGATTTCATTTAAACATCTCAAATGTTTTCAACAACTTTACATTTTTATACAAGTTCTGATATTAAGAGTCACAAAAGGCTCCGGGTAGAAAGGCTGTGGGCGTTTTTGTTTTTGTTGTTGAGAAAACCAGGAGAGAAAAGAGGATTGATGTTGTGAAATCAGTGCTGCACTTTAGGTCTGTTTCTGTCTATTAATCCAGACCTCTGTTCCCTATTCAGTCCACCGGCCTTCTCAAAATCAAATCATGCAGACCGATCTGTTCAACAGATTATTCAAATGATCTGACCCCGTCTGGTTGTAAGCTCTCGAGGAGAGGAGGCCGTGTGTGGTTTACTGGAGTGAAAGTGGGAACACCGCAGAGTGGAAACACAACCGAGGGGTCGGGAAGAAGTGGTAAGTGGATGCAGACTGCAGAGAAATGACGACTCCCGCTGGAGTTCAGATGCACAGAGGTGGAGAACGAGAGGAGAAAGAAAAGACACAGGGAGCGAAAAGGAGGTGATCAATATTTTTTGAACTCTACATCATCTGGAGGACTCATTTCCACTTTTCTCTTGCCCACGTCTTTCCAGTTGGTGCTCAGGACTGTGCCGCCAGACTCCATCTGCACAGGGAGAACAAAGAAAGGAAGAAATCATTACTGTGGAACACACGTCATTTCATTAGTAGTTTTGTAGCATCTTTTCTGCTTAAAAAAGTTCAAGGCTTCGATAGGTCAAATGCAGCATAATTGGGTCCATTCAGTCGAGTCACTAATACTGATGAACCTCCTTAGAAATTCTTAATTTACATTTTTTTCCCCACTTCATAATAAGCTGAAAAGAACTCAAAATGCTGAATCATGCAGTGTAACAGGAGCGATGCACTCTCCTAAAGCTTTGTGCTTTGGGTTATTTAAAGTGAAATGAATGTTCAGTCTTTTATTACTTTTCCTTTTTTGGTAACCCATATAGTAGTTCAAAGAAGTTTAGCTGATGATTAGCTGGTAAAATAGAAATTGCTGAAAACAAAACCTTTTAGTTAAATCTTACCGGGTTCTTCTGTAAAGCTCAGAAAAAAACCCACCTCACCCATTGTCTTTCTGGGTTTCTCCAAGATTCACTAACGTAAGACTTTTCTAAAGGCGATTATGAATGCAATTTAAGACCTAGTCAAGACCTATTTCACGTCCATACTGGCAAAGTGTCAGAGACTGATCAGAGTCTGACTTTGGTGATGCTCCTGATGCGAACACACAACAATATCGGGTGATGACGGGTATTTGCTGGAGGCTTCTTTGTTTTTCAGACTTTCCATGTGACTCAAATGCCTTAATGTTCCTAATTATGGGGTTTTCTAGCACTAGTTGCAGCTTCAAATCGATTATTTTCAACAGACTTCCAACTGCACGAAACATGCTGTTCTGGAACTAGATCTCATTGAACTTACCACACAAGAAGAAAGTAACGTTAACAATTTATTACTTGTACAAGTAGCCATTTTTTAATGAGGAGAGGCCACGTTAGCTCACATAACACACCATTAGGCGTAAAGGTGGGTGTGCTCCCATAAAATCCAAACACATTTTTCACAAAAAACAAAAAAACAAAAGAAAAAAACCATTCATCACCAAGACGGAAGTAAATGCATCTTTATAGATCCAATCAATTTTAAGACTCGATTTTTCATTTTAAAATTCAGATGACTGGATGTTTTTAGTGCAGATCAGGGCGTAAATACTCACAAAGGACTTGTTCATGGCGCGCTTGACCTCGTCCGAGCCGTCAGTGTAGATCTGCTGGAAGAGCTTGTTGAGCGCCGCGTCTCCTTCCAGCTTTTCATTTTTCTCCTCCTCGTTCAGATCCACCACCATCTTGTCCCATTTGCGAGTGTAGTGGGATGATGATGGGTACTGATCTGATGGAGAAGAGCGGCAGTGTTAAAAAAAAACAAAAAACAAGTAATTTCATCATCACGACCAAAACATGAGGCTCTGGGTGAATTATGCATTTCGCAAGCTTTACGGGATCAGAACTGACTGTCAGCTTTTTTCACATTTCTTGTGCATCAACAGAAATAAGAACAAAAGACAGGTATATTAACATGATCAGGTACCAACCATCGGTGCGTCATGTGACCTTCACACAGAAGTGCTTGGACAAGTTACGATCAGCTGTGTATTGCTGTGGAGTCACGTAAGTTACTCATAATTTGATTTATTTCAGACCACAGACTGTACACAGACTGTCTACATCTCTGCTGTGCCTGAGCAGAGCTGAGAGAGAGAGAGAAGAAAGGAGCGAGTCAGAGGAATAAGGTTGTTTTCTGACTGTTTCAAGCCGTTACTGTTCTTAAAACATAAATAAATACACCCACCCTTCTCACATTAGTTTTTAAAAATCTGTTATTTTCAAATTGATCATAACATTAACGGATTTTTCTTGAGCTTCACAACAGAAAAATATGCAAAAAATAATTTACATATAATTTCACGGCCGCCTCCCGATAGGAAGTACCCTATAAATGATTTGGGTTTCATTTAACTATAGAAGGACCGTAGTAAAATAGTAAACGGTAAGATTTGTGTACGTAAATGCTCGTTACATCCCGTTTGTGGTTGTGGGACAGCGGTTTGCAAAAGAAAAATTCAGTCCGGCAGCCCTCAAAATGAAACAGAGCTCGTCAATCACAGTAAAGAGACGGGACAAATATGAACGAGTGTGTGTCCTGTTCTGAATCATCCAGATCCAGCGAGAAATGTAATCCAGGCGCAGATTTACATAAATACAGCAGCCGACGCACGCTAGACATATTCAGGCCAAGCGTGGACATACAGCACTGTGATCCCATGAAATCAGATGTCAAATATCGTGTTAAGTCATCAACGGCCGCTTCTAAACAAGCTAATAGTAACGGCTGAGCTGGTTGTGTGGAAACGATGAGCTTGGGTGCCCACTTAACTCCCCCTATCCTTCTCCCCCTTCAACACACACTTACATAAGTAATTAATCCTGTCAGTAATGTGAATGTGTGGGCAAAAATACTGAGTCATATTTCGCTGTCATACCTTTCCCTTTCCTGCCTACTTTTGCCGTCAGACTAATGAAAGACTCTTGCAGGGCTCGACTGCCCACTCTCATTTTGGTAGAGAACAGACAAACGCTGGAGCTTATATTGATCTTCGCAGTGAGAGAGAAATAAGAAGAGGGAGAAAAGGGGGAGACGGAGAGATGAGAGCAGAGACAGGAGAATAGCTGGGGAGAAGAGCATAAAAATGCTGAAGCTGTGGAGACTGACTAGGATCGAAGTGTTTGATGTTGGACTCCTGTCCTTCTCCCTCAAGCTTCTCCCATCTGATGGCATCTGCCTTCTTCATCTTGATCTCCACCTGACAGAAGAGAGAGGAGAAGAGGAGAGAGGGGGAGACGAGAGGGAACAAGGGAGATAACAATGTTTAACAAAATGGTCCTCTTTGCTAGCGCAGGACAAAAATAACACTTCCATTAGAGTGACATCTTAAAAGTACAGGACATCAGATCATTATTGAGGCCAGAGAGACTGTCTGTTCAGAGCCGTCATCAGCTCAGCCTACGAGTGTGTGCGTGCATGTTTGTGTGCGAGAGAGACATCAGGGATATGCGGGGGCACAGCTCAATCTCAAACCTCACTGACAGACATACTGCACTAACGAGATGCCTGTCAGCCAGAGGGGCCAGTGTGAGAGACGAGGGAGGGGAGGGGAGGGTGTTCGAGTGTGTGCGGGGGTCCTAATTCCACACAGCAGCATCTGATCCAAATCATTACACCAGGGGGACACGGGAGAGGAGCAAAACAATGAGGGGAGAGAAGAGGACATGGGCTTTTAACACTGAGCCGCACTGACAGGGCACATACCAGCGACACACGCGAGCTGCAGCGCTGTGTAGCCATTAACGGGATGTGTGCTTGATATGTCCAACGTGTGCATGTGAACGACAGCGCTGGTTATGTCGGTGCAATTAAGGAACGTTTCTGCTCCGCTGGCCGATGTGATGATTCATTTATGAGGGTGCCAGAAGAGAAGAGGAAACCAGAGGTAGACAAGGTTGGGAGATGAGGAGGCAGGGAGCCTGACTGACTGGTAACAGAGTGAAGCGTGAGTGAGAGGAGCAGATTGAGGGAAATAAGACAGTATGATCGCTGCAACCTTCTCCACCGACGTGATGAGCCTAGCGCGGGGCTGATAGATCACTTTGGTGTGTGTCAGCGTTTTCTGCCCCACAAAAGGCCGCGCGCACGGCGAGGCATCTGTGCAGTGTCTGAAATTAACTTTTTGGCTCACCTGCTAAGGGCTGAGGAACTAAAAAAAGAACGTCTCTGCTGAGGATACAGGTTACTGCCCAAATAATTCATGTCATTTTTCAAAAGAGCTGCGCCTTGTTTCTAGTGTCACTTTGGGCAGACACTCAGCTTCGGTGGGTTAATCACCTAATTATAAAACAAGAAAACATTTTGACGTGAATTGAATGGGACTCATACCCCCTGCCCTTCATCGCATCATATTACACACACATAGAAACATAATACATCGTGAAGGTAGTAGATAATTACTGTGTAATTCACTGACAGGGGTTTATGGGTAATGTAGTATTTAGAAGAGTCTGACTGATATTGGATTTTTAGGTTGATATTAGGGAGTAAAAAAAAAAAAGGTTCAATATCAGTATAATATGAAATATGGTTATCAAACACTTTCACAAAGATATGACGTGGAGGCATTATTATTTGTACTGTAGAAGACGACCAAACGGCACAAAACACCAAAATGTTTATTGTTCAGATGATTTATTTATTTTTTAAACATAACAAGCCTATAGAACCACCAAGAGGACATCTGTGTTCCACTGCTGGTGGGTCAAACCAGCTGGTAACACTTAAAACCTCGTCGTCTAAACAGTCTGTGATAAACTGTTTTCAATCGATTTCGGGGGCTGTTTGTGCGGCATATTAAATCATCTTTCAGTATCCTGACAGATGCACCTGCAAACTGGGCACAGATGCTCTCTTGAGCTCCGTTAGTGGTCTAGTGCTGCTTTGAAAACTTGCAGTACGTCAAAAAGTGATGACTGTCAGAAGTCTTATCGTAAGTGACAAATACAGTTAATTGGTAGTCAGCCTAAGGCGGCCCGTCTTTGTAGCCCTGTTATTCTTTACTTTAGAGGGTTTTTAGATCTAACGTCTCTTAAGTTTTGGGATTTTTTTGTGCACCCCAGTAGATCAACAGTTTTGTTTAATTTAATTCAAAAATAATTTAGTCCAGTTATCTAACCAGCAGAGCAGCTCAAGTTTTAACAAACCGTTTAACAAGTCAGCCTGTCTTGACTGATATTTTTTCATTTAATATGTGCGTGATCACAGAAGGCGTATTGCAAAGAAATGGCAATGACTGTAGACTGAGAAAATTAAATGTTAAAATTACCAGGCAGGTGAGGTTTTTTTTTTAGTTTTTTTTTTAACATGTTCCTGCTGAGCTAAGTGCAGCCGAGCTGAAGCCAAGGCTGTGTGTGCAGTGTGTGTGTGCTTCGATGCATGCTCCTGGGCCATACAACATTAATCTGCTGCCACATCTGTGTTTCCTGGCTTTTAAGGGACATGGCAGGCCAGGCGCCGTGTGTGTCTCTGTGTGCGTTTCTGTGTGTGTGACAGGCCAAGCGATGGCTCGTAAAGGGATGTGACAGCAGAGCCACATACAGGGGCCACCACCCACAGGACCCCAGGGCCTGGACTATCCAATACTACACTGTGCACACAGACACACACACACACAGACACACACATGCTATTTGCAGGGCACTGGGGTCCCGTGTCGCTTGTCACATGGTTATAACCATCCCCACCCATCCTCCACACCATGACCTCTTCACAACGCTTTCTTCTCCCTCTTTTTCCAGATCCCCGCGGATTTCAAAACAAACTCGCCTGAAAAGATGCATAAATGAAATAAATATAAACATTCTTAGACACTGACAGGCATGCAAATTAAAGAGGGGAGACTTCACTTTAGCTATTTCCCCCGAAAAGAGATGAGTTTGGAACCGAATGAACAAGCGAGCGTGGACTCACAAATGTGTTGGAGTGTGTTTGTGTGCACGTGGATGTGTGTGTGTGCGTCAGCCGTCTGTTCTGATCAAACACACTGGTGTGTAATTGGCTCCCCGTTGTCGCTGTGACCCCTGCGGTTGGAATGTCTGTCGTAGTGGAGGACAGGAGGAGGTCGCACTGACGATAATGTGTTACAGACAGATACACACTCACTCACTCACACACAAACTCCAAATACTTTATGTTAATGGCACAAGTGTGTTGAAAGATTACTGTTCAGTCTCCGTGTGTGTGCGCACATGCACACAACCATACCCGGCTTAGCTTCCCCCTGCTAAGTTGTCTTTAAAGACAGCGAGGAGATGAAGCGTAAACATTGTGGAGCGCAGAGTGCAGGGCAGCCTATTACAGAGACAGACAGACCGACATTGGTTGGGAATCAACAGCTCCGAGGGCAATGCATTTTTTTTAAACGCTCATTAGGGATGCATGCCAATCTGGAGAAACTTGATTTGCTGATGCCGTTGTTCATTTGAATGTTTTTATCCCCAGTGGCTCCTTGGCTTCAGAAAAATGAAACGGCTCCAAAAAATTTAAATGAGACACGCATCGACAGAGCTGCTCAGTTTGTTGGGATCTCTCGCACAGCCAATTGTACACCCATTTCACCTGTAAGTTTAAAAAGATTAGGAGCCTTAATGCTGTTTCCTACCTCTAAATGCTGTATTTACCAATGAGGGCTTAAGAACTTGGTGGTAGTGGTGTGTCTATGTGTGTAGGGGCCATGTGTACCCGAGGAGCCCAGTGGACCAGAGAACAGTTAGGGCTTTGTGGGAGAGGAAGAGGGTTTTAGCACACTCTCTCGTTATCCTAGAGGTAGGTGTGTGTTTCTATGAGGGCAAGACAAAGAGCACAGCAGCAGGTGTGTGCGTCTGGATTTGTGTGGGCATGGAGAGACTGACAAAGAAAAGACAAAGACGGTAAATGAGGAAGTAAGAATAAAAGAGAAACTGTGGAAAGATGAGGCAGACTACAGCCGTGGTCTCTCTAAGACTGAGCCCTTGTTTAAGCTGCAACCCACGTGCACCTCTGGTATGCAGTGTCTGCTGTTGCCATGGAAAAGTAAGAAAGTGAGTGAGAGTGAGTGAGTGTTTTCTTAGTGAGGAGGGGCAGTTTCTGTGCAGGTCAGGCTTTACCCAGCAGAGTAGCTCGTGGATACGAGGCACCCAATGTAGTTTACGTTATGCTACTTATCAAATTTCGCAACATCTTTCTGCTTCTTCAGCACTGTGCAAAAAGAAAAAAAAGCAACGTACTTCCTTTTCATTCCCCTGTGCCCTCGCTGTAAAATAAACTAAAGTTAATGTCTCCACTGCTTTCAGAAGTTCTGAGGGTTAAGACTAATGACTTACGGCATCATATTTACTAAACTGAAGACTTCACCGCGAGCAAACCTTTATTATGTCAATTAACCTGTTACCAGCTATACATTACAACTTAAACAAGTTGAGTTTACAATGGAGTGAATCTAAGGATTATTCTAAAGATGCTTGTGCCAAAAGCACAGAAAGGTCATCCATCACCATCTGAAGAACAGTTGCCAGGGTAAACAGGATCTTGGAGGAAGAGAGCAGAGCTTTATATTGTACTGTATCGACAAGCCCAGATTGATCAACGCACTAAAAACTAATTCCCTCCCTTAATGATTAAAAAAACCCATTAAAAACAACACTCACAAAAACCAGCGTCTTGATCCGCAGGCTAAAACCTGACAGTGGTCTAAACCCTGAATCAGCACACATTCAGCCAGCACACTCATTAGCCCACATCCCCTATAATACACACTAATTAGTCTATAGTAAAAAGTGCCCTTCCTACTCATTAGGCCTATAATCACCTTAAACAGTGCTGAGGAACTCTCACTGAGTACGGCCCTAATAAATGTGTGTCAGTGCGTGTAGGAGGGAGGATTTGTGCACATGTGTGAATCTCCTGTTAGCTGCTGTCATGAACTTCTCCACAGGAGCCGCACGGTATACACAGCGAGAGTGGATTTTCTCATTTCTTCTGCGGCTACAGTAGGCTTTCCCAGCATTAAGGCATTACAGGTAGTGACAGCCTACTTTATACTGCTTTAAATTATTGAAGAGATTAAACGTTAATCTCAGTGTGGTAACTAAGTAATGATCGGTCGTAGTTTCAGTGAGCTGCTTAAGCTCACACTGGCTTTTTAACGTTATCGCAGCTGATTCAATTTTTCTTAGCAAAGATATTAGGTCCCATAAAAGTATCAGTAACAGCTCTTAGGAGAAAAGAAAAATACACACAGAAACTAACAAATGCAGAGATTTGAAACACAGGTAGTCTGCATTTCTCCACTAGCAGACATTACTACATCATATATTCTTTATAGCGACATAAAAAAGGTTCCCTGACATGTTTAATACTCTGCTTCTTTATTGTTGGGTGTAAAGGGTACGATGGCAAGGCTACATACATTGTTAAAAATGGATTCTGTAAAATTCAATGACTTTTTACTGACTTTCAAAAACTTAGTTGGAGTGTTCCCTTGAATGAAAAAAAAATTTAAAAAAAAGAGAGAAAAAATAGATGCTTCTTCCTGGTTTGTTTATGTTTTCAGGCTGTAAAGTGATAAACATTTTATTTTCCACTAAAGCTGAGCCTGCTTAGGAGGGAACACATCTGAAAAGTGTAATCTACTCCAACTGTATGTGTGAAACAAACCGGAACAAACTGTAAAACATCCATGACCGAGTTTCACCTGAAATCCATAAAATGTTTTACAAAGTCCATGCCCAATGGAAACCCTGTGTATAGTATGTTTGAGCCCCAATGCTGGTCAGAAAGGAAAGGAAAAACAGCAGCGTGTCAGATAAGATATTGCACCGCTTTGATATGCCTTTTACTGCACAATTTAACACAATTGGTGTTTTTGAAAGCATGCAGGTCTGACATGCAGTTTTTTTCCTGCTCCATGAGCACGTCATCGGCCTCGCGTCTATAAAATGTTTTTTAACCCTGAAATGTCAAAGCAGCAACAATGTCCAGTATGTCAGAATGGAAAATGTGCTCAATCTTTAAAGTTTTACTGACTTAAATGCTGCTCCTGCACATCAACTATAGCTGAGTGATACCTTGGTGGTGAGGATCTTGAAGTTGCTCTGTTGAGGGATGATGGGGTGCAGGAGGTGAAGGCTGAGGGTGTAGTTCTCCCCTGACGTCAGCTGGATTGTGGCCGAGAGCTGAAGAGACAAGACAAAGATATCACATTACACCCCGTGGACTAATTTCAACATGGACCGTACTACGTCGTTTTCATCCTTGAAGTATGGTAGTTAGTAGCGTGGCACCTCAACTAGCCATCTTACAAGTATAAACAAGATAAATTTAAGACCTACTTAATGCTACTCTAAATGAAATTTAAGACCCAACTTGCAGTGGAAATACACAAAGTGAAAATATACTCTTTCCAGCACTTTAATATACGGGACCAATGCAAATTCAGTGACGTAACTGGTCTTGTATTTAGGGATGGTTATGTTATATATAGTTCAGTGAATAAAGTCTTGTTTGGTCCACAAGCCAATGACATTCAGTTTATTGTCATAGAGAAGTAACAAGGACAAACAAAATATTCAAATGTAAGAAACTGGAATCAGACTTAAAAATATATATATTTCTTTTTAACTTTAAAAAACCTATCAATCAATCATGGAAAGAACTGATTAATTTAATAGCTGACAACTAACTGAATAATGACTGCTGATCCAGATCTGCTGTCACCCTGTTTCAGGCCACACATCATTCAACATTCTTTTTACATGTGATTAAATTAAAAAAAAATCTGTTCTGAAAATTGCACTGAAAATCCAAGAGTGCGCTAAGTGGTCTTAAGAAAGCAAGAGATAAGAGAGTGAGGGGTTGGAGGTGTCAGCATGTCCATGAGAATAATCATCCGATCTCGCTGGTGTGACAGCCAGGAGTATCGCGGCGCTGTCCCCTTCAGCCACAGAGTGACCAGTGACGAGGGCGGGTCAGACAGTTCTAACAGCTTGTCACTCACTGGGACTGGGTGGTTTGTTCTGAGGGACTCAGCCTCGGCTGTGGCCCAAACCCTCACAGTTGTCGCTTGGCAAATGATGCTCTCCGTAAATACAAGCTGCAAGTCTGAAGAAAATCCCGTCTCTTTTTTTTAACGTTTTTAAATTGACTCTGTACTTTTCTTACTTCTGTAGACAAATACCTCATCTTAACTTGTAAACGTTTGCAATTCCCACATACCATTTCACTAAGGGTGGACTTTTCTGGTTTTGGAAAAAAATTGGGGAATAAAAGCTAGAAAGTTAGTTAAAGTCGCTTTCGGGCAATTCCACAAAACTATCAAAGACTTAATATTCATTTTCATTTCCAGTGGAATTCCTGCGCCGTCTGTAGGTATACAGCTGCTGCACATTCAGTCACCAGGGAAAATGACTGAAACCACTGCCTTTCATCTTTAATTTCTTTTGTATATACTGACCTAGTAAAAAATACATGAACTTATCTGTACTTCGCACCACAGAGGGAGCTTAACAAGTGACTGTGTGATTCAGAGA
>JAPQRN010000010.1:1326653-1340057 GCA_037367275.1 Coranthus polyacanthus
GAAGGGGGTTCGGTCTCATCGGGGGCTTTCAAACATCAGTAACGTTAACTCTGATGAATCATACCGCTCCTGGGAGAACGTGTGCGAGCGGGTGTGAAGCGTGTTTGTCAAAACTCATGCTCTTGTTTACTTGATGATCCAGAGGGCCCAGGCATCAGCAGCAAACAGAAAACACACCGCCCAGACATGGCATGCATCGTTTATTGGACTAAGCAGCTCTGCCTAAACACTCCGCAACTGTGAGCACATAGACTCATGGAGGTGTACATGCTCATTTGTTTGATCAGATGGACTCAGCAGCTCCCTGACTCTGCCGTTTAGGTTTACACTTTGATAGCAGTTAAAAATTATGTCAAGAAATGAACATTTCAAATATGTGACCAGTGACATTAGTATTTAAATGAACTACTTTGAAATACAGATAAAAACTTCAGTCAGAATTGTTGTTTTTATATACACTGGAAAAGATGACTTAAACACTCCGTCTACAGAAGGAAAAGGAGGAAAATAGTGGAGGAAATGCGACTGTTAGAGGAAACAGACCGTGAAAAGAGGTCCTTTTTTAAACTCTCTCTCCTTTATATTAACCGTCAATGCTGAATAGATCTGTAACGATTCATCAATTAGTTGTGGACTACCAAATTAACTGACAACTATTTTAATAATCGATTTGAATCCTTTTTAAAGGATGCAAAAATTCTGATTCCAGCTTCTCAAATGTGAGTATTTTCTGGTTTCCTTCCTCCTTTTGACGGGTAAACTGAATATCTTTGGGGGTTTGGACCAAATAAGACATTTGAGGAAGACATCATGGGTTTTTGGGGAAACAAGGATCATCATTTTCTGACATTTTATAGACCACACAACTAATAGAAAAAAATAATCGACAGATTAATCGACAACGAAGGGTAATTGTTAGCTGTAGCCCTAATGCTGAAATCCATGAGTAATGAACGAGATGATACCAAGTTAGACCTCAAGTTCTCTGCCCCATAAGCTTGTTTACTTCTTAACAATTTTTCACATTTAATATACTAAGTTAAAAAACAAAATGTTTTTCAGATACTTACCTTCCATCATCTCTTCACAGCGCCTGATCCAGATCTCAAATGATTTGTCAGAAACTGTAGAAACAAGAAAAAAAAAGATTCAAAGAGTAATATATGGTGATACAGAGAGTAGGAATAGAAATGTACAGGAAGCAGAAACATGCACATTTGACAGGATAAGTTAGGGCTGTGTGATGTTGCATTATATGGTGTGTATTTTCTTCATCATTTGGAAGACGGTAGAACTGGGCGATAAAACGCTAACTTTATATCATATCGCAATATAATTTTTATATTGCCTCATGATCATTTTCCTTGGAGATCAATGCCTACGATTATTTCAATAGAATTCATATCATGATAGAGTTTATTTTATATACCTTGTTAAATGTCAAAATGTTTTCAGTGTTTTGTCGTTTTACTTAAATTTCACTTTTATCTAATTTGACATATTCTGATAATTTTTGAAAGTTTTACGTCTAGATTACTAAAAGTGTTTTTTCATGTTCTGACCATAAAGAAACCAAAAATAACCATCTTGTTTCTTCGACGTTCACTCAGGATTAAAAGTCAGCCTTTAAACTTGAGAGAAGTAATGATTTAACATTAATTGCGATAATTTTCGATGTCGACTGATAACATTTTTGGCTGCGATCGCTCAGTCCTAGACGACGCCATGTGTTCTTCCACACGGCGCAGATGCAGGCAGGAAAATCCACACGAAGGCAACGCAAACATGGAGCGTGAACGTGACACAGAACGGGGTTATTCCGAAGAGGAGAAGGACTCCGACCAGCAAAGACAAAGGAGCGGCTACTTCTGTCATATAGACGTGGTTTGGGTATGAAAAAAATATATTAAAAAAAATATTCAAATATAAGTACCTTTAATCAAATAGATTATTCAAAATGTAGAATGTAAGAAATAAGGCTCTCCATGTGGTCGTTTTATTCTAAACTATTGAATATACACAAAGTGGTGAATCCTGATATGTGATATGATATCATTATGACCTATATCACAATATGAGATTTTGGTCATATCACACAGACCCCAGGACTTCAAGATGCTCAGATGTCCAAACTAAGGACAAGCCAAGTTTTTTCTTATTCAACATAATGAGGTTTTTCTGTTATGAAATGTTCTTCTTTGTCCAGAAAGTTGGAGACACTGCAGCCAGTCCAGTGAACAATTTCCATAAAACATCCAAACAATATAAATTCAGGCATGATGTCTGACAGTTGTTCAGTATAGTCCAATATTTAGATAGTAAAAAAATAATCCCACTAGGGTTTTCAGAGGGCTTAGGTGCTTTCTATGTTCCAGCATTTCCCCCGTGTTTATTTAAGACTTAGGCACATGGGTAGGGGGTTTATCTGTTCACAAAAGTTGGAAAAAGGAGAAACTGGAGTAAAAAACTAGAGTAGATAACTTGTTAAACATTGTGGATCAACTGAAACCATTAGATCTTAGAAAAGTCATTTGGTTAGTTTTGATGATCTCCTTGTTGATTTTAAATACATTTAAAATCAAGCCTCATAATGGTAGGGGAAAAAAATAAATAAATCCTAATCTCTGTTCATACAAATAAAGCAGATATGGCAGCTACCACAGTGAAGGGTTAAATTATAAACTTGTTGTAAAGTTAACTTTTGGTGATGGGTTCCCTGGTAATAAAAATAAAAGCTGTTGCCATGGTTACCTGGAGTTTAATATACGAGGGGCACTGACTTTGTACATGGCCTAAATGTTGTGGAGAACTTTTACAGTTTTAAGTTCAACCAGCAATTCATACCAATTTGGTACGTTAAGAACAGACTGCTTTATGTGTGTGGGTTCCTGCAGATGCTTGTAACCAAAAATTAAGGAACACAAGTTCAGAGGATAATGAAAACAGACAGCGTACTGCTGCTAACAGCAGTAGGTAGAGAGTGGGATGATGGAAAGTTTGTACTCGAGGCCAGGAGGGTTGTACTCACCATCCAGTTGGTGTCCCTGAGTGAAGGCTGCATGTGCTGACTCATAGTGGTTCAAGTGATACTCTGCTATTCTACAGTCAACAGGGGAGAGAGAGAGAGAGAGAGCATGTCACACATGTTTAGATCGTATCTGGCAAAAATAACAGTGATCTCGTCTGACAATAAATTACAAACATGCACCTTGTTAGTAGTCAGGCAGTTACATAACAAAGACTTTTATGTAAACTTTATGGTTTAAGACTTTATGAAAACTACACATTTGCTACTTTGCTACTTCAACTTTATGTTGACAAACAAGCTTAAATTCAAAGCTCATAACACTTCAATACAGACAACTAGGGTTGTCCGATAATGTCATTTTAGTTAATTGTCATGCACATAAATGTCAGTAATATAGTATAAGGCTAACATTCTTTTGTTAATACACATACGGTACACCTACGGAAGAAGAGCCATTTATTTACATTTAACACTAGAACACAAATAAAAACTACATTTCTGTACTTCACTTCAGACCACGAATAAAAGTGAAACTCCTCGAGATGAAGGGGTGCAATGAGCACCAATCAAATATCAAATGAAACTAATAAATTATGACATTTGTTAGTTTCATTGAGATGCTTTTATACTTATACGTAGGCGACAAGCCTACAAACAAGATGATAGTGTTCAGCTTTCCATAATTTCTACAAGTATATCCTAGTACTCACCCTGCTCGCATGAAGGCAAGGGGAAGGCTGGGTTTTAGCTGCTGGGCTTTCTTGGCGTCATCAGCAGCACCTGTACATGTACATTATCCAGACTGCATCACTACTCACTTTTTTTCCATCACAAAATTAATATCTATTCAACTGTCATTTCATTTGGTGGACGTCAGTTTTTTTATGCAGTGGGACGTATACAAAACGAGACATTAATGGCAACTAAAATTTAGCTGTTAACAATAGAATAATAATTTAATACAATTAAATGAACAGACATCTAAATACATATCACATTAAATCATTTCTAAATCTGAAAAGAAGATGAATGTCACATGACATGTGGTATGGCGGCTTACAGCTGTAGTTTTTCAGAAGTATGTGGGCATAGGCACGCTGGCAAAACCACTCAGCGTTGTCAGAGTCTCCTTGCAAGGCTTCATTAAGGGCCTGGAGGGAAAGAAACAACTTTTTTTACTGTCACCAATAGTCACTGGTGGACGAAGTATTCAGATCCTTTACACAAGTAATAAAGTCCTGTATTCAAAACCTTACTTAAGTTTAAATGTATAAGCATTATCAGTGAAATATATGTAAAGTATGACAATTAAAAGTAGTCATTGCGCTGTAAAACAGTCACCGTCAGTGTGTTATTATGTAATTTATCATTACAATGTATCATGTTTGTAGAGTCACTATCCTGTGAGAACCACATATCTCTATAAAGTCGACTTTAAAGAGGTAAGAAAAACAGTATTTTTTCAGATTCGTGACAATACATTTTTCCGCTAATTCATGATGGGTTTTATTTTAGCTTAAACCTAAACCCATGAAGAAACAGTTAATGCTTCAGTTTAGTCTATCACAAACATTCAAAATCAACACATTTGGACATAAGTGGTTTTCCCTGGACAGGAAGGGGACGGAAAAACCAATCTGAAAATGAACTAAAGCTGTCAGGTAAAAACTGGAGTAAAAAGTACAATATGTGCCTCTGAGATGAAGTGGAGCATAAGTACAACGTAGCAAAAACATAAAGTAAAGTACAAGCACCTGAAAAAGTACCTAGATTCCAAATATTATTTGAAAGCAAAGGGCGGAAAGTGGTGACTGAGCAATGCAATGACACTAAGGAATAACTAGTAGAAAAGTACGTCGACATACATGCGGGTTGTTAATAAAGTGGAGTGTCTTGAAAATGACACTGCAGGTCTGACACCCATCATGAGCAAAGTGAGCACAGCAGCTATGCTATCTGGTAATTACTCTCTAAAACTAGCAGATGCTGTATTTTAATCGGGATAAAGCATAACAAAATAACTACACAGCTCAACCAGTAATTATAATGTTAACGCAGGTTAGTCAAAGTTGGACTCTGCTCCTCCAGCAGAGTACACTGACAGTTGATGTTAGCTCATTTGGCTAGCTAGTTACAGTGACAAGATTAGTGCTAACATCAGACAAATTAACCTCGCTGAAACCAAATTCAGCGTCCTCTCTAAAACAACCAGAAAGACGAAACTAGCTAAGGAAAAATACGTATCCAGATTACTGCTCACAGGCTAATTCTGTTCGTCTGTGGCTAGCTAATGTTTACCTCCAGAGCTGTCTGTGGATCTTCGTCAATGAAGCTATCGGGGAAACTGCTAAAACGAAACAGAGAGACCAACTGTTAACCAGCTGAACAGAAATACAACCTTGAAAATAGATCAAATACAGCTACGTGTTTTGTTGTACTTGCCGTTCGGTTGCCATGGGTGTGTTGTGGATGCGGACAGAATGTAGTAGCAGGAAAGTTCTCGATGTTGGGAGACTGTTGGAAACGTGATAGAGGCAGCGGCCACAGCTCGAGCCCGCAGGCCTGTCAACATCCGCCTGCAGCCGGTTCGAACGGCCAGCCCGCCACCTACCGGCCTGGAGGACTCATGACATTACCGCTCTCTGAACATACCGGCCATCGTTCACTAAAGGGCATTTCTCAGTGTTTAGAATGTGTGTATTGGACTGTGTGACAAATAAACAATAATGGATTTTAAAAGTAAATGAAATAGTACCAGTAGTATTATTATGTAAGGTAACAAGTAAATGCACCATTCAGTTTATTCGGGCAAGGTTTTCTGATTTTTCTCACAACATGCAACCTTTTTAACCATCTAAATTTCTCAATGGACACACAATGAACACTGTGCAAGACAGAAAATAATATATTATAGCCAACTAAAGTTAGTCAACATCTCTTTGCTGGTCAAAAGTTATACAGCACCGCCTCCATTTTTGAAGATCTACTCTTAAGTGTTACGAAGGTCTGTGTGTTCATTTTATTTCTCACATTTTCTCACTATTACAAAAGTACTATACCTGCTATTTCCTACAGTGTTATATTGCCCAAATGATGCTTCAGAGTGTGTAGTAAGAGTCTGTTCTTTTATGACGACTGAAGGTAAGTAATCAGTGAAAGTCAGGACACCTGTAGGAATTGTTGGCATCATCTTTCAAGGCTTAATGCAGACATTATCTGCATTATAACTACTAACTGCAGCTGCAAAGGGAATGTAATTGACGTAAACGTTTTACTCAGTAGCACAGGATGAAAACTCAAACAGCAGTAACTGATGACAGGGAACTAAATGTGTGTTAACAAGTGAGCGGAGGATAAAATCCACACAGACGATGACAAAATTGACTTTATTTCATATAACAGCCCATTATCTTTTTAACACCTCTGGATTGTATGAAAGCAAACACACCATATGAAGCAACAAAAAAAAAATACAAAAATAAATCCACCTCTCCCTCTGCTACAAGCTTACACATCCATATCAGGTCAACGTACAGTGTCAAGAAACCTCCGGATATAGCCAAGTGAGGGGATTCGAACAAAAAAAAAGAAAGAAAGAAGGGTTTATGTTGTAATAAAGTGAAAACAGTTTTGCATAGGCAGATACAAGCATCTACTAAACAACAGCAGACTCGCACACAAAGCCGTCATAAATCTTACAAACATTTGGAGCGAGGTGAAATTTGTGGGCTTGCTTTGTGAGGCTGAACTAATATCGACTAAAGAGAGAGCACTTGACTTAGCATTACTTCATCATAAAGGGCCAGCTGTTTTACTCCTTGCATAGACTATTTGAGTGCAAGAGGGAGTATACAGTCTGTGCAGCAGAACAAAGTTTATGAACCTGAGGGAGAAAATGGCAACAAGGCACGAAATCAAGCATGTTCACAGACATACAGTATATAACAGACGATGCACAGAGACATTAAGGCTTTAGAGGTCCATACAGGCATTTATAATATATGTATAATGACTAAACAGAATGTGTGCGTTGCGGAAAAGCTAAATAATAGCAGTACGACTTTAAAGAAGGCACTGAAGCTAAATAAAAAGCAACAAGAGCAATTCACTGGTGATTGTCACAAAGGATGACTCTTGGTCCACTGTAGACACAACTATAAACAGCAGCAGTGCTAAATTACAATTTCAGAAAAAAAACAGTGATCCCTTGTTTTTTTTTTTGTGTGTTTTTTTTAAACAATTCACAATACAAACTTAATTCAGTAATAAAATAAAACAATATGGAATGTTTCCCTTAATAACCTCGTGATTACCGGAAACAGAGGAAGCCGGGACAGGATGGACTGAGATCTTCAGGCACTTTGAGGAGAAACATACAGCAGGGGTAAACATTAGTGCAAAGCCGTTTTCAAGGCAGAGAAATGAGTGAGAAAGAGTAAGATTAAGAGGCAGAAAAAGGAGGGCACAGTGTGATAATCGGAAAATTAGCTCCATGACAGAGGAGCTGAAGTGCAAGCAGAGAGCGTGTCTGCAGAAGGCGCAGAGAGGCTGTAGATTCCAGTGCATGTCTGACTTTGGTGTCTTGAATAATTAACGGCAATAAAACATTACATAAGGCTGAGATAAAGGACATTGGATTTTACAGTCTGTATGTTCACTGAAGGTAAACTGCTTAGTGCTGTGAGATTTTGGCTACGTTCACACTGGTCCGAAAACAGAGGTCTGATTTTTTTTTTTTTGCAACGTGACCTCAGTCTCAACAGTCCTATCAGAATTCATACAACTTTTATGTCACTGTAGATGGACATTCGGCACAACTCTGTGCTGGCAGGAATCACGATTCGTGTGCTGCGTGTGAAGTCTGCGAGTGAAGTCAGGTCAGTTCCGTGACCGGTCCACACCGGAATCTGATACTGGCCACATTTTTTAAAAATAATGTGAACAGCCAAATAAAAAAGTCGCATCTGAGGAATAAGGCTTCCAGTGTGAACATAGCCATCGATTCCTGTCGATCCAAACTCAGGCGTCATGACAACCATGTCTGTCAGAAATTATGTTCATACGTAACTAAATTGCAAACCCAATTGCATTTTGTAGCAAGTGTAAGAATTCACTGGCAAAAATGTTAAGCCACTTGGAAGTTGTAAACTGATCACAATGGATTTCATTTGATGTATTTCCACAACATACATGTTGATTTCTATCTGCTGGTTGTAAATGGCAGCATTATTAAACGGTTCGGCTCTGGCAGCAGTTTGTGAGGTACCAGGACTTGGTTGTGAACATAACTGGATTTGCAATTTAGTTGTTTAGGAACATAATTTCTGTGAGACGGGGTTGAGATGAAGGACAGGTTGGGTGTCAGAGAAGGAGAATGATCAGGTATCATCACTTCATAATGTGATCTAAAAATACAATCCTTGATCAATATTCCACCTCTAACACATGTAAGAAATAAATGCCCTTTAGTGCAGGCATTGAAACGACAGCATGATGCAGATCTGTGACTGGTCCTGAGTCTGTGGAGTGTCTGTGTGCGTGTGTGTTTGTGGTGTGGGTGGTCTTCTTTATTGATCAGAGCTAGTTAAGGGCACCAGCTGTGGAGTCTCCACTTGCGATGTCGTCTGTCGTCGCTGTGACTTCTGCTCTGGTGTCTCTGGTGCAGTCTTACTGTCTACTGCCACCTCAGCAGCAGCCTGTCGCTCACACAGACTTCCCAGCAGCTGAGCTGTTTTGAAGACTGACGCCTGACCCGAGGGCTGCAGGGACCGGACCTTCTGCAGGTTCTGGAGGGTCCGCAGCATCTCAGCAGACACAATGGGCAAGTGCTGCTCCTGGATCAGGCTGCTGCTGCTGCTGGCAGGCCGCAGGACGGTGTCGCGCTGGCCTGATGGTTTTGAAGTCTGCCTGGTCCTCGGGGGAGCTGGGGTTCGGACAGAGCTAGTCGACATCTTCTTTTGTGGTGGTGGGGAAACAACTTCTTCATCCTCCACTGATTGGTCACTTGAAGACAGTGTGCTGTCGTCAGACTCATCACTCACAGCTTCATCATTGCCACTACTATCTTCGTGGTCTTCATCTTCCTCTTCCTCTTTGGTGCCCTCTCCGTCGGTGATATAAATCATGTCTTTGGGCAGGGATGTGAACTGATAGACCAGACGCTGGCCTTCCACCTTATTCAGTATGCCTCTCTGGTAGTAATATCTACATAAATGTGAACAAAAACAGGCAAAATGTTAAGTCAGAAGAACCAGGATTATTATAGTTAAAAAAATAAAACAAAAACTGGCCCTGAAAAAATAACAGCGGATGCTATTTGCACCCGAGCCTCTGTAGTCATCATTGCTATTTGCACCCAGGTGTTGTATACCGTAAGTCTACTATTGTACGATATTTGCACCTGCGATGGATCCATTCACCCATGGCATGACTTATCCATCAATATCTTAACATTGTACAAATAGACACTGCAAAAAATCATTTCTATACTGAACGATAACAGTACCAACAGCAGTTTCAAAGCTTAAAATAGCTGAGAAAATTGATTTTAAACAGAATGGGAACAGACATGGGCAGACCTGCCACCGCCTGCCAAACCGTCTTAAAGAGACGCACGCACGCATCTAAAAATAAAAACTTCAATAAAACTGCAATGAACAACACAAACTAAAATAAACTGAATTGCAGGTAAAATCAGCTGAGTTTTCGTTGTAGACCGTTTAACTTTTGACTCAACTCCAGGTGCTGATTACAGAACTCTGCTGTGAGTCAGGCAGTGTTAACGCTTCATGATTTACAACAATAAAATGGTTTGAACGATATAGGACCTTTCATAAACATAAATCATATTTGATGTCACACGTTCTTTCATCAAGGCTTTTTTCAGCTTCTATAATTCAAGGCTTCCCTCATAAGACCTGAAAAACTAAAAACAAAAAGTAAACAAAGACTTAAAGGAAACTAGTTAATTCCTCAAAAGGAAAATAGAAATACTCGTGCCCTCGTAAAACTAACTACAACTGCGCTGAATCAAACCTCTTGACTTGATGCCATTGAATAAATGAGGGTCAACTCTCAATGAGCTGACAAGTATAATAATGGTTGATTGATTTGATCGTTTCTTGGCTGGTCGACAGATCTGGTACCATGCACCAGGTAATGTGAATTCCTGGACTTATTACAACCACATGATAACAACAAGACGCCAGACATCACTGCACTCAAGACAAAATATAGTCCCACATAAAACGCCTCATAAAACCACAAGCTCAGGTTTCTACACTTGCTTTTCGTACAGATGCTGGTGAGTGGATTTGGTGAGTGGCAGCGGTTTCCTGCAGCTTCATATTTAAAAGACAGACTTGACAAAGACATCCGTCTAGTTCATCTATCAACAAGAAAGTGGATGAGCCTAATTCCCAAAATGTTCGCTTTAAAAACTCAAGAGCATAAAGCAACAATAACAGTTGTAGCTCCAGTTTTTGTGCTGTACCTGAGCGCTCTACCCATCGTCTCGTAGTTCATATCTGGCTTGTTCTTGTGTTTGCCCCAGAGTCTGGCCACCGCTTTTGAGTTGACCAGCTTGAAGATCCCTGCGTGGGGATTAGTCCATTTGATGTAGCGGGGGCAGACTTGTCTGTCTTGCAGCAACTCCATCAGGAACTGCCACAGATACAGTGTGTTTCCTCCTGAAACACAAACACAGGAACCACAATAAAAGAGAATGACAATAAAACCAGACATTGGTGAAATGACATTTCACAATAGTGTTGAATCTGCAGCCAACAGTGTATGTTTGGTTTGGGAGGCCTCGGTGGGTAATAAAGTCAGAGGCTATTTATGTTATTACTGTGGATATGAAAAACACATGCAAATATTAAAATACACATATGTATTATTATGCGTCCAAAAACTAATGTGGTCACAAAAAATATAGCAGTCGGCACACTGTTGGCTCCAAATGAATAATTTAATTTCAAAACATTCTCAGGCCTGAAAAAGATATGTTGAATCGAAACCTTGTCCATATATTTTTTTATGTTTTGAAATTAAATTATTCATTTGAAACCAGCAGCGTGCAGACTATTATATTTTAGTGACCTCCAGCACTATTTTTATTTGCACATGTATACTTCAGCCTGGATGTGCACACGTTTGGTTTCTCGTACTAATCCTAATTTGCAGCCACGTTAGGTTTCACTGTACAAGTTAATTAACGCCATTAAATGAATAAATAGAGTAGAGTCAGTGTAGTCTATTGCATGTTGCAACACTACTGACTGTTTGCTGCTGCTGTGACTGAAATCTAGGTTTTGATGGCTGAGAAATAACAGGACAGTTTGTTGGCAAGAAAATGAAACTGAAACTTTAAGCTTTCAGCACTTTTTGATGAACCTATAATTACCAAATTCAGAAAATATCCAATTTCTGCTGTCGTCTGGACCAGAGTACAAAACACAGACATATTCAGTGATTAAATACAGCAGCAAATACTCACATTTAAGGAACCAAAGAATATTTAGTATTTAAATTAACTGATTACAATTCATTTAACAAACTGGTTAATGGCCAAATCATTTTTAATAGGCCTGCACAATATGAGGAAAATCTGTAATGTGCGATAACATTGGTCAATATTGCAATGATGTGACTTGTGATAAATAACCAAACTAATCTTGAAGTAGAGGTGGGCAACATGGTGGACGTCTTACGTCACAGTATGTAATTTTATATCATCATCTCTCAATGATCTTCATGTTAAAGATTATCCTGTTTTGTAACGTTCACTCTCCTTGTGTTTGTCTGCGTTGGCTTCATGCAAATTTCCTGTCTGCATTCATGCAACATGTGGAAAAGTAGACATTTTCTTATCGTCACATGATTCATATCGCCATCGATGCCAGTTAATCTGAGGGAAGCCGACACGATCTGATTGGCCAAATGGTGTGAAGAGTGCATGTAAATAAAGTCAGTTTTTGTCTTTTGCTACGTGTGTGTTCGTATCACAATGATGATGAAAATATGATTTACGGTCAGCACTTCTGATCCCATCAGATCTGTGACAATACCTTTGTTATACTTGTCTTTTTTCACTATAATGTCTGGTGTGGGAGACTCTGCCCTCCGGTGTCGAGGTTTTCTTCCTGAGTTGATAAAAAACCAAATGTGCATCATTTACAAGATAGTTTACATAAGAGATGTAACCAATAATTTCCATTTTTGGATAAGCTGATGAACCACACCTCTCTTTCTGGACTGCAGCTGTGCAGTCGGCTTCTTTGTGTGCAAAGAGTGCCACTGTGGCTGGTCAACAGCTCCCACAATCCCCTCTGCTGACACAGTCACCTGGGTAACCGGAGTAGTGATGACATCACCCAGAGATGGTAAGAAGGTCTGGGCTGCGGGGGGACGTAAACAGATTTAATGAAAGAGAACAGTGGTGTGACCGCCATGTCTAAAAATAACATCTCAGTCAAACATGGCCTACATCAAAAAGAAGCGCTGTGAATTTTTCAGTAGAACATCTTACGCTAGACTTCATGCGAGCAGTGCCAGCTCATGTGTGTGTCTGTTTCTGTGTGTGTGTGTGTGTGCTGCTCACAGTAGTGTTGTTCCAGGGAGAGGGTGTCAGCGCAGTCCATGTTGAGAAGTGAGTCGGCAGCAACAAGTGTTTCCATGGTCTCTTCTTCTCCGCTTTCGCATGGCTCCACTACAGACCACAGAGAAGGGAGCAACGTGGGAAAACACTTTTCAGCAGGTGGACGAGGGCGGCGTCGAGTACAAGAACAATTACATTTAGACCTTTTCAACCAAATTTAGCCTGGTTCTTGAACCAGTTCTGTCCAGGATTTTTGGAACCTTGGTTCTGTCTAGTGAACCAGCGCATGTGGAACTATTCTAATCAAGGATGTGTCATTAATTTAGTTGTTGTAGTGTTCAAGTGTAACCAGCCTGCTTACTCTTTCTTGTGCTACTTTCTACCTTTTCCTTGAACTCAGTATTTGACTAAATCCCCACCCCAAGCATTGGGTTTAGTCAGCAGCTTTTTTCCACTGGTTTCTCAGATTTCTACTGTGCTGTTGTCATCTCCATGCTCTTTCAAACGTGTACAATATGACACACCCTCAACAGCTCACACTTCATCTTAGGGCTGCATGTTTTGTGAAGAAGTCATACTGATTATTGTGGGCAATACTGCGATTGTGATTTACAATATTTCGTTTTGAGTCTACTTGCTTGGTTGTCAAGGAAAATGCACAGACTACTCATTTATAAATGTAAAGTCAAACATACAAACTTAAACGAGCATAATAAAATACAAAAACATGTTGTGACTTTCATTTTGCAAAAAATTAATTATCCAACAATATGTCATG
>JAPQRN010000010.1:1345640-1358504 GCA_037367275.1 Coranthus polyacanthus
GTGTGTGTGTGTGTGTGTGTGTGTGTGTGAACTAGGCCAGGCTGATAACAGTACGGCAAGTGAAGGAGCAGCTGATAAGCCCCTCTTGTTGCTTGGGGTAACGGGGCCTTGTTAAACGAACACAGTGAAATATGGTGTGTGTGGAAGAAGAGGAGACTGGGAATGGGAGAACAGTGGAGGTGGCCACAAGTCTTCCTGGTCTGCGTATGTATGCGTGTGGTTTTTGCTGTCATTTAAAAAAAAAGAAGATAAATAGAGGTGTTTTTAAAACATTTCCTGGCAGCGTGTTTATACAGACCTCGAACAACTATACCTAAAAGCGATAACACTCACAAAATACTTTCACTTTCAGCTTCGTTGTGCAACACAGTCTCACAAGGAGCAAACAGCATTTTTCCACTTGTCTGTATTAAGTATTAGTTAAACTTAACAGTAGTTTAATGGAATAAGAAGCGTTGGGCTTACCTTGTGTTTATGGACTGAGTCTGTTTGTGGCAGAGGAACCAGAAGAGAAACGGAAATTGTTCTCATCCCTTTTGGCAAACAGGGAGCCTACGTACAGACTTGGGATCAGTTTCCTTTTTCCAGGCAACAAGGAAAGTGCAACACAGATTTTTAGATCAGTGTAGACCGTGTAAATGTGTTGTCTTCCCTTTCAGTCCTTGTCAGTTCGTACTTCCTCTTTTTTTTTTCCAGAGAACTCTCCTCCCTGTCAGCTCTGATTGGTTACCTGTGTTGTGAGTCAAGGTAACCCATAGTGACCATTGTCAGTGTGGAGCAAATGTAAACACGGGTGTATTTGCAATGTAAAGCAACTGAGAGCCAAGGCACCGATCTGCAAACAGCCATGTGGTTTATGTGAGGGCGGATGTGTGATGATCTCACTGAATATCACTGAGAAGAGGTCATGTTCTGTTCAAATTCACTTTTTAAACCAGTAGGGCAGCTTCAGCTACACTCATTACTTCTGATATCTCGTGTAATTAATGATGAGACACAACACAGATGCACTCGCAATTTAAATTCCCACGTGGAAAGAATTTGCAGGCAAAAAGCTTGCACATTCAAACCTAAAGGCAAACGGAGGTCTTTATCCAGTCCCTGATGCGCCCTGGTGGCAAGAGTCTGCACTGACACCCTTCAAAAACTCCTGAGACATCCTTTAATTCCCTTTTCTCTCATTTATTCCAGTAAACAGTGGTGTAAGAAGAAAAATCCAATTTATTGTACTTACTATACGCTGCATTTTGTAAGATGTCAGAAACTAAAAAGGCCGGAAACCACGGGTTTAATCTTTGACGTGTTGTATTTTTAAAGCTTGTATTATTCATTGTGTAACATCTTCATCGTACAAATAACTAATAACTAAAACTCTGAGACGAATGTCGTGGTGTAAAAAGTGCAATATTTGCCTCTGAGATGTAGTGGATTAGAGTTTATAGATTACTACCTCAAAAGTAAAAGTACTTTCTACCATTGCCATAAAGAACAAATGGAATAGAGAAACAGATCTGATGCGTTCTGTGGTATTTGTACTTGGCATTTAGTGGTTCTAGGGGTCTGGTACACACTGTGTCGTCAGTTTCTTGGAAGTCATCAACCCATGTGAACAGAGCCTTCTTCAGCCAGACCTACTGTCTCTACGTACGGTCACTGCCTCAGTAGTTGCATAACAATCCTTCCTGTGAAGTCTTCTCTTTAGTGAGAGCTTTACTAAGCGAAATTTAACACATTTCCTTATGCACTGTACTTTGGTAGAAATTTGAGGTACTTTGCTCGAGTATTTACATTTTATGCAGCCTTATACTTCTACTTGAGTACATCTCTGAGGCTTCTTACTCCGCTGCATTTGGCTGACAGATTTGGTGTTGTTTTTCATCCCCTTCCTGTCCAGTGAAAACCACATACCTCCAAATGTGCTGAATGTGTTGTCTTTTGTGTTTTGTGTGCTTTGAATGTTTGTGATAAACTGAAGGATGAGGTGTTCCCGGGATGAGAAAATTCTCCTCCTTCTTAAGGTAAACAAAGTCTTTTAAAACCCTCCCGGATTCGGTGTAAAACGCATCGTCACGAAGCTGAAAACAGGCCTGTTTTTTTCATCTCATGAAAAGTTGACTTTTAAAGATACGTGGTTCTCCCAGGCCAGCGACGCTGCAAGCATATGATGATCTTATAGAATATGAAGCATTTATCGACCGATGTTTTATTAATGTGGGTTTAAAAGACGCCACAAAACCACGGTTGCCGTGGTGACATTACAGCGCATTACAAAATCAAAGTTTTATTTACCGCTCGGTATTAAACAGAACATTCTGTCTTCCTTTCCAGGCTTGGTAAACAACTCCTAAAACACAACTCGAGGTTTTCATAACCATCTAACCAAAAGGAATCAACATAAATGGAAAATATTTTATTATTTTACATGTCCTCATAAACAGGACAATAGAACAAAACATTTCAATTTCACCTTGTTCACACAACAACCACTGCTGCTGTCGATTGAAACAGCCATGACTTTATAAAGTAGTTGAAATGAGAATGCAGAATATGAATCCAAAAACATCATATTTACATAATATTATATAACATATTTATATAATAGTAAAACACTGACTACTTTTACTTTTCATACTTTAAGTACAGTTTACTGATAAACGAATGCAGAACATTTACTTATAGTAGAGTATTTCCACAGTGTACTTATACTTAAGTAAAGGGTCTGAATACTTCGTCCATCATGGCATTTAAGAGATGATCAACGTGTAGGTGGAGTTCTGTGAGTATTACAGAGTTGCTTGAAATGAGATGTTGAGGATTATTAATATTAGACTAATCTGCCTTTCAGATGATTCACGTGCATCCTCACGTTAGAAGATCGACCTCCTTTCACGTATAGTTTCACCTTTTGTGCTTCGTAGATGCTTTGGCTTCCCTTCATTCCTTCCTTCATCTTTTTGTCATTTTTCTTTCTGCTGGATATCAGGCAGGAATGTGCTTGGTTTGGCTCAAACTATGGTTAACTCCCATAATGTTTTTATAAAGTGGCAGAGGGCAGGGTTTGATTGTTACAATATGTGCGCGAGTGTGTGTTTGCGTATTTGTGGGAGAAGCTGCTATTGTTGCTCACAGATTACCTGCAAGAAATCCAATCCACATGGAAAACATTTGCACGGGGTCACGTAACAAATGAGTTTGCGTACGTATATCCTGTAGTCTCTGTGTGTCTGTGTGTGTTTTACGTTGTCACCGTCAATATTTACCTGATGTAAACAGTGGCGGCAGAAGTATTCAGATCCTTAAATTAAGTAAAAGTACTACAAGCGCACTGGGAAAATACTCCACTACAAGCAAATGTTGTGCATTCAAAACCTTACTTATGTAAAAGTATCTAAGTATTATCAGTAAAATGTACTTAAAGTATGAAAAGTAAAAGTAGTCGTACAGTGAAAGTATCCCTGTCAAGGTTTTACTGTTAAATATGATGTTTTTGATTCATTTTACTGCTGTAGATGTTTAAGGTTGAGCTCATATATATATATATATATATATATATACACTGTTGGTAGTTCAATCTACAGCAATGCATCATATTCTATAAGATCATTATAGCGTCGCTGTCCTGTGAGAACCACATATCTCTAAAAAGGTTTTCCCTTTTGTAACAAAGCAGGTTTTTAAAGATTTTTATTTAGATTAAGAAGGAGGAGAATTTTCTCAACCCATAAACAAACACTTAATCCTTCAGTTTGTTTCTGACGTTACTGCTGCACTGAAGAACATTAGATATTGTTGGACGTTGACTATTTTTGACTTGTTGAACTGTTGAACTGAATGTCCAAGTCACAGTAATACATACCAGAATGAATAAATCAATCAATAAATAAAACTCTCACCGAGCATCAAACTCAGAGTAGTTAATTAATAAGTCTGGAGCTGAAGATCAAACTAAGTGCAAAAAAAAACCCCAGGAGATTCTTTTTACTTTACTGAGCTATTGAGAAGCATCAGCCACTATCGGAGACAAGTTCTGTCGATACTGATAGTTTGTAAAATGTCCTGTCAGCGCAGATTAATCGGTCTATGTCTAGTTCAGACAGGAATATGAAAAATTGTCATCTGAGAAGTAACTAAAGCTGTCAGACGAACGTAGTCGAGTAAACAGTGCAACATTTACCCCTGAGATGCTGTGGAGTATAAACATAAAGCTGCATCAAATGAAACCTCCAATTTGAACTTCCACTTCTTGAGTAAAAGTACTGTGTTACATCCCACCACTGGATCTAAGATGAACGCAGCTGTCATGTTTGCTGTATGTATCACAGACTGAACACCATATGTGTATGTGCGGGTGATAAATCATTGTTTATCGCAGCCCCATGATTTGTTGTCACACTGTCAGACAAGCATTGAAGACGAGGTACGCCAACAGTATAGGACTGTGACTTGGAGCAGAACACTTGAGGAGAACCGAGGACTGGAATAGATGAAAGAACTGAACCGGAGTCCACGCTACGTCAGTCTGATAAATTCCTTCTGCCGTCCATGTCTGCTCACCTTCTGCTGCTGCAGTGTGTGTCTGCTGCCTGTGCGAGTGTGTGTGACATTTGTGAAAGTGAGTGATGAGTCGTGTTTTTGTGTCATTTCTCCAGCGCTTCTTGAAGTGTGAAATCAATGGTGCGTGAGCAGAAATAGTGACGCAAATTAGCCACAAACGCACGCGGAGCATATTGCACGTGCAGCGTGTCGTCAACGCAGACTCACATACCTTTACTTGGCAGTGTGAGGGTCTTACTTTGAGCTTGGTTCAACTTTTTCTTTTTTTTTTCCTTTTTCCCCTTGAAGTATTTCCACGAATGAACTTCTCACAGGCAACGCACAGACACACTTGCACACTCATAATGAAAGCATATTTTCTTTGTTCTTCTCCAAATGTTAGGAGAAACTATGCCAGACAGAAATCTGTCCTCCCCCGATGCTTTCTATCCAGAATAAATATTCAGAGAAGGATTCTACAAATCTTCCATACGTTGAGAGCCGTGCACATGCATTTGACTTATTACATTTCTGTCAGGTGCGCTGTATTCAGATGAGATTTAAAGGCAGAAGTGAGAGCCAAAAGAGGGAGACGAAGGTACTTTATCAGCCCAAGCGTTGAGACACAAGTTCTAACTGGGTCACGTAATGATTTTTAATGCTTTAAGTGATTTACTTTGCATAAATGTCAAACGGCGCTGTTTACCCTGCAAGACTGCTGCCCCTCGAAGTTAAACATCATGTTCGTTCAAATGCTCCTAATTGTTTGTGAATGCTGTTTGCTGGAACAGTTCTGCCAAATGTGCTGGGTAAATATGCAAACAGGGCATGGGAAGGGCTGAAAGAATGTGTGGAGAAATAGAGAGAGAGACACAGAGAGACACAGAGAGAGAGAGAGAGAGGGAAGAAGGGGCCAAACCAGGTCTGTTCACACCCAAACCCATGAGACCCAGACCCCAAAACCATCAACCATTCTGGCACTTTCTGCTGGTTTTAACAGATGTGAGAGAGAAGAGAAGCTGCGTCTGTGCTGCGTCTGGGCATATTTGTGCATTTGCAGCGTGCAAATGGACGTATATATGTGTGTGAGGGAGAGACCGCGTTTGATGATGTGTAATGACATATAGTTTCAGTTTCCGTCAGTGCCGGCTGCGGTTAATAAAGGAAACGTCCTCAGTCTTTATTGAGTGTAAAGCTAACAGGACGAGTCTATTAAAAGTTTACAGTAGCTTTTATTCTAAATGAGCCTTGTCCCCTCATTACCCTTTTGACATCCATCTGCCGCGTTCTCCTTCCCTATTTTCCGGCTCCTAATAGCAGTAAAAGTGACTTTAAATCTCAGCAACAGTCTGCTGCGGCGTCGTTATTAGCCGTGGCTGAACAAACCGCGGCTGGAGGATTTTGTTTCACTCAGCTGCCCTCCATTAATCGTGCTGAATATACAGTATTGTCTAAGAAGAAATTAAATGTTGTGTTTATGAGTGAGCAGATCGTATTCAGACGAGAATATAGTTGAAATGCTCCACTCATTCTAGGAACTCTATTATAGATTCCTTCGGCTCTTTCTGCTGACAAAACAATCATAAATCAGGCCCCTGACATCTTTCATAGTCCAATAAATGTAACTTTAAATGGAGGTTTTGCAGAATAAACTACGAGAATTTAAAGTGACAGTGATAATTACAGTCGATCGCACTGATTTATTGATTGTTGTTGTCTGTAGCTCACATTATTGAGTTCCTGTTCAACTTTTTGTCGCTGACTTTTTCCAAATTTCTTTTATGTTGCTTCTTGTGGTCACAGATAAAAATCTTCAATATCACTAGAGCATTTCATTTACAAAAGCGTCCACAAACAGATGCATGCCTGTAAACTCTTGTTGGGAGGAGAAAAAAAAAAAAAAAAGGAGATAATTTAGTGAGGAATGTACTGAATGTGATTTCTTTTATTTTGGGCTGCTTACAGCACCCTCGGGTTTGATTGAATGTCAAACCACATTGAACTGTTTGAAGGCAGGGAGAGAAGGAAGGGAAAGTAGAAACAGAGGTAAATAGACACAAAGTAAAAAAAAAAAAGAAAAGAAAAGAAGAGTCCAAAAGAAAAGAGCGAAGGCAGAGAGTGTGGATGAAGAGATGAGTCGAGGAGGGCTGGTGAGAGTTCACGGGACAGAGGCCGCCTTTGACAACTAATGTGACATGTGTGACACTGGTTTAGCCCGAAGGAAAGCTGTGTGTGTGTCTGTGTGTGTGTGTGTAAATGTGGGGGAAAAGCAGAGAGATCACAGTATGTTCTGTGTTAACTTTCACCATCACATGATATGCCTCCTGTCACGCTTAAATCAAACCCACACATTCGTCCACTCACACACACACAGTCAGGCCTCAGTCGGAGGCAAAACCAAAAGATTTCAAGTCGTAAACGATTATTGCTGAGTCTCTGAACAGATAACTGATAGAAAGTGCACACACGTATCTATTTATTATATTTATCATTTATTTATTTTACATATTTATTGCAAAAAAAAGACACTCCTTCCTCTTAAAATACCAGCTGAGGTAATGAGTGAGATTAAGATACCGTACTGTTGGGCAAATAAAGACGTAAAACATATGAAGATTAAAGAATAGAACCAATATTGAACAGTATAATACAATAGCTGAACGGCCATACAGCCAAAATCACATAACTTCAGTAGTTCAATAACTAGTAGCAAAACAAACAAAAAAAAAAAAACTAACGTGACAAGTGAAAAAGGATGCACAATGCCTCTGCTCGTAACACACGTTTTAAAGGAAAATACTGTGTGTGAAGAAGTACATACACACATTTTAAACAAGAGCATTAGAGTCACTGTTTGAGCTTGTCCTGCAGTCCTTTTAGCCAGCATCACACTTGTACATACTGCTGTACATACAACACCATGCATAACTTCCTGTAAGACTTGTAGCTTTAAAAATAACATTCACTATCCAGGCCGTGTGAGCCCGATGAGCCGTCTTTGCTTCCTCAGTTTTAGGTAACACTGGTTCCTCTGGTGAACTTTGCCCCCGCTCATTTCTATTTTTTTTGTGTCATCAATACGAGTTTGCTTCACACGTCTCGCATTCTTAATCAGCGAATGCGTCTTCTGTAGTGCGCCAGTGTTTATTGTTCCTTGGATGGGAGGCAGCGTGGTGTAATGGCAAGGGTTTTTAGGTGAGAGTCTCTGTGAGGTCTGATTTCCGAAGGCATGTAAAGAGTCGAAAGGCAGACGGTGAGAATTCGTCCACGTTCCATCAACCATTCTTCGTTTTTCTAACTTTGTACTTTTGTTCTTGTTACCGTACCGTTTCCTCTCCCAGTCTCAGGCTCCTCCTCAGGCTGTAGTGGACTTGTTGGTCATGCGGGAGTTGCTCTGGTCTGAGGCTCGGTCGGTGACTTTCAACTTCATGCACGACTGCTTCTCATCCATCAACATTTCTGCAGGCAGGCACCAGCAGCACAGGCAGGACTGGAGCGGGAAGGGAAGTAGCGAGATATGTTGTTAAGACAAGAGAAAGTGCTGAGGGACGATGTGCATGAAGGTTTTGCTGCAGCACATGTTAGAACCGAATAGTTTCTTACCCTGAAGCAGCTCTTGAAGCGCTTGCTGACCATGTAGAGAGCGATGGGGTTGATGCAGGAGTTCACGGACGCCATGTTGATGCCGATGTAGTCCAACACCAAGAAGAAACTAAAAGAGTAGTGCGTATTTATACATTTAGTTTGTTTACTTAGTTAATTTATGTGACCTTCATAGTGTCGTTGATACTCCAAATTGTAGCTGATTTAATAAAACCCAGATTTTCCCCCTATTTTTTCTTATGCACCCCCAAAAAACCAAACACCAACTCAAATCAAAAATCCTGCCGTCGGAGCATCATTAGACTCCTACTGAATCATCACGTCTACTCTACTGCCTTCTGTCAATGTTCTTTGTTCACTGTAGGGAACGTGTTGCCTTTGTACCTGAGCAGTTCACAGCGGTTTGGGTCTTTTTCATCGTAGATGGTGAGCTTCAGGATGCGGCTGAGATGTAGCGGCAGCCAGCACAAAGCGAAGACCAACACCAGGCAGAACACTGTCTTAGCCACCTCCCTCCGCTGAACACAAGCACATTTAAATCACTCTTTGTGACACATTTCACCGAACATTTTGCACAGAAATACACTTAGTGGGGTGAATCTTTGGTCACAAAGGAGCCGTAGATCAAAAAGTTAATAAAGTAACAACTAGGGCTGCAACTAGTGATCGTTTTCAGTGTAGATTATATTTTAAACAAATGGTGAACAAGTGCAACCAAAAGCCCAACATGACGTCCTCAAATGATTATCAAAACAGTTGTCGATTCATTTAGTAGTCGACAAGTAACTGATTAATCGTGCAGCTCTAGTAACATTAGCGTAGGTGCTATCTTTACTTTTTTAACAGATGTAATAGGACAAAATCAGAGTATTTTGAGTATAAAATGTTGTGTGTTCACTGCTGCTTAAAAGGAAAATGTCTTTTTGACCCCTAAATGCTGATAAGTACCGAGCTAAATAAGATAAAGGCCGTCATCAAACCTGTTTGAGGTGATCACTAAGAGCAATCTGGACACCGTTCTTCTTCCTCAGCATTTCACAGGTCATCAGGGTGTAGAAAATAGCAGTGCAGGCCAACGGCAGGCAGAAATATGCACTGAACAACCACCAGTCCTTTGCGGATTTATAAAACTATGGAGAGAGAAATAGAAGAACAGCACAGACATTTTTATCAGCGAGCCAAAAGCTAGAGCTGAAGCATGTCGGGAGAAAATTTAACAAAACATATCTGATCTGGAGTTGAGTGAGTGAATGAGGGACGTCAGGTTGTGTCTCAAATTCTGACCTGTTGATGTGCATTTAAAGGCCAGTTCATCAGAAAACCTCAGTGGAGTTAAAACCATTCATTGTTATTTTAAAATTGATGGAAGACATGTGAATACACAGATTTCCACAGACACACACACAGACAGTGCATTTTATGTCAGCCAAGAGAGCAATAACTCCTCTGATACGTCTCCTGAATGTTTGTTTTGGAGAGCTTCATTATCTGTAAACTCTGTCTAACCCTGATCTTGTCAGGACGCTCTCCAAGCCTGACGTGTGCCCAAATGTATGGAAATGTACTTTATATATATTAACGTCAGTATCTTTATCTGCATCTATATGTGTCAGAATGCATTTTATGCTCAGCTGTGTTTTCCTCCACACTGAATTTTACGCCTGTGAAGGTCTCCGTGTTTAGCTCACCCTCATAAAATCTGTTTTCTGCATGGGGTGTAACAAACAGATCCTCAGATGCTCTCCTTTGTAGTCCATGGTGATCATGTCAAAGGCTATGGCTTCTGGAACGGCCAGGATGATGGATAATATCCAGATGAGCGCGATCTCGATAGCCATCCACTTTGGAACACCGATCCCTTTGATACGGCTCCACGAGGCCACGGCGCGATACCTGAGCAATAATTAAGCAGAACATTACAATTAGGTGACTCTGGAGCGGAATTTTATACTGAAGCACCTCTGAACGTTGTTAATTATAATAGTCAAAAGCACTGTCCTGGTTTTATTCTGACATATTCAGCATCAACAAAACTGACATGGAAGAAACTGTAAAAAACGGCCGCCCTACTAGAAAGAAGCCAAACATTCTTAGATACAAACAAAAAAAAATCTGGGTCAAACAAATGTTGCTTGGCTAAATCTTTCAAAACTAGAAAAAAATGAAAACTTAAGTTAAAAAAAGCCACAATTTCTGCAAGTTGTGCTTATTTCAAGCAACAAAACCCACTTATTTACTTAATATTCTTAAATTGAGATGGTTTTCAAGTTGTTTCACTCTTAAAATAATGGATGTTACACAGACCATTGTATTAGTTTGTCACTGGTTAAATCTAGCTCAATATTTGGTGGAATGGGACAAAGTTAAATATATTTTCTTAAAATTAAATGAGTCTTCTAATGAACTGTATGACAAGATTGTTATTCTTTCCTTTCTTTTGTTATTTCTTTGCTTTGCTTTTCTTTGCATTCTAGAAATTCCATTTTTGCAGCGAAAAGGACGTAAATAGAAGTGTCAGGAAAATCAGCTGACAGTCAAACCCGAAAGTAACAACAGCAGAATAAAACAGATTTGAGTCACGTCGCAGCACTGCCTTAAAACCTTTCTTGTACTTTCTGAACGTCGTGTTCGAGAGACGGGTCGCTCGACGTGGGCTCACCTGTCGATACTCAGAGCGCACAGACTCAACACTGTGATTCCCACCGAGGCCTTCTGGACAAACGGCACCAGCTTGCACAGGGTCACCCCAAAAGGCCAGTCCTCAGCAAGGAGCTGAAGACAGAGCGGGACAGAGACAGAAAGAGCTGACGTATGAGTTAAACCATGAGAGGGAGTGAAGTAAATTATCCAGCAACGTGTTTTTTTTTCCCCCCAGCCTCAAACATCCAGCGTTGACCAGATATGGGTGAACTTATCGTGTTTTGCGAACATCCTGAGACGTTTTTTTTTTTTTAAAATTCGGATTCAGCTTAAAAAAAAATACTTTGCGGCATCTGCATGACTGTGTGACATGCGATTTCTCATTTCTGTTTTTAATACTGGAAGACTGGAACGTGAGCTCGGATCTATTAGAATCATATGTGGCTCTGTATCTCAATACACCACTAGGTCTGTCCTGTCTCTGCTCTGGTATGCAACCACAGCCTGTTGTTTTCACTTTCTTACCCCCTTACCCAAACACACACACAGACACACACACACACTGTGACCCCAGCAGATAATAACATACCAGAGACCTAAAGGGATATAGACAAAATCCACAGTAATAACATGTAAAAACTAGTTGGAAGCCCCCAAGAAGGGTGTGTTTGTTTCTACCTGTGTGTGTCTGTGTGCATAATGAAAGGTTATATAACAGTTAAAGTCCAATATCCAGCAAAAAAATTACACATAACCTCAGCAAAATTATTGTAATTAAAGCATATCACACACAGCCACAAAAAAAAACAAAACATCAAAATACGAAGGGAGTTTTGAGTGAACTGAACTTGGACGAAGACAAGATCACTCTCACTGTTCTGTAAATTGACACCAAAAGATGTGTTTGGTTCAGCTCACCTTGTAGACATTAATGGGGATACCAATGATGATGTGCAGCAGGTCTCCCAGTGCCAGGCTGGCGATCAGGATGTTCGGCCCATTCCTCATGCACTTATTCTTGTAGATGATCCTCAGCAGAGTGGAATTACCGATTATACCCACGACAAACACCAAACACGACACCACCGTGTTGATGTACTTGAAGGTGTCTCGGATTTCTGTGGGTCCGGCGCACATGGGCGGTAGCCGGCGGCGTGGCATGGTGATATTGGGCCTCACCGGACCCTGCACGTCCCGCTCCACGAGCCCTAACCTCTGGGTGACAGCGAGAGGGTCCTGGGGAGTTTGTTTCTTTGGCTCCAGCTGCCCACTGGCCACAAGCATGTGACCTCCTAAGAGGAGTAACTCCAAGCAGAGGAGATGACACTTCATCCTGGAGTCAGTCTGTGAATATGGCTTTTATGAAGAAGTACTCCAACTGATCCTGAAAGAGGAATCGCAAGAAAGAACGGGAGTAAAATTCAAAGTTTCCACAGTAAGACTGTTTTCAGGTCATAGTTGAGTGGGAGGAGACTGACAGAAAGGCTCTTGTTTTTTTTCTGACTTCTACCAACCCTAACCCTAACCCTTCAAGCCGGTTATCAGACAGAAATATAAGAAAAATATCAAATCAGTCAGGCTGTTCAAAGTCTGTATGGACTAACACTACCATTCCTTATAGAGATTTTAGGACCAAAATGTGACTTTATCTCAAGTATATATAGCATATTATTCAAGTATAAATATGTACACCTCACACTGGCTTTACACTTGCCAGATTTTTTAAAAGTTCTCCTCAGACATTCACTTTTATTCTACAAGATACTGGAAGGACTTCCATCTTCTATATTGTCGAACTTCTCTTATTCCATATTTACTGAAATACAGAAGACTTTCTCTATGGAAAAATCTCCCTCCATCGATGCAATCAGTGTGTAATCTCTAATTAGCAAAGATGCATTTAATGTCATGTAAACATTCTGTGTAAATTGTACACTTCTATCAGTTTTGCATTACGGCTTAGTCTCGAAACTTGGATGAATCATAAGAAGTTAGATTTTTCTATTTAAGTCTGATTATTGATACTCATATCCTCTTCTAAATCCTCCTGCGCAATGTTCAAACTCTTTCAAAATGCTTACTAGCTTT
>JAPQRN010000010.1:1358604-1374165 GCA_037367275.1 Coranthus polyacanthus
TAAATAACCCGCAGAAACATATTTTTCAGTTGTAGCAGATCGATGTTGATTGCTCCGAACTCTCCGTTATCTAAGCTCTTACTTACCTAACTTCTAACAGAGGTAGAAATCCTCCAGTTTTGGCATGTCTTACATCAAACCTCCGTGGTAACTCTAAAGGTGTCCGGACACAGAAAGATTCCCAGAGCGGAGGGATGCTGTTCCAGCTGTGAGGATCCAGTCATCTCCAACTTCAGCAGTCCTGTCTCCGTCACTGCGTTCAGATGTGTGCTCCAGAGGCAGGCAGCCTCTGCGGTAGTTAGCCTCTCGTCAGTACTGGCTGCTGTTTGAGTGTACACAGTCTCAAGAGTCTGCTGAGTTGATCCCTGCCCTCGAACCCCTCCTCTTTTTTTATGTGGAGGGGGAGGAGGACAGAGGAAGGCAGGCAGGGTGTTCACAAGATACTCTTGAAAGCGAGGAAGAAGAAGAAGACAGAAGGAAACTGTTTGTTCAGTGGTGAGCTTACTTGTGGGGTACATGTTGCATCCCATATGGTGCTTTCAACATTTTCATTTAACAGAAGTAGGCTGTCATTTTGCCCCTTTGTTTGTCTTTTGGATGGCTTTAGGCTCACCTCACTTGTTTTTCCTTTGTCTCTGTAAAATCTTCTGCCAGTATATCTGATACTTTACCGCTGTCTTGTTACTTGACCGCCTTCAGACTGTCTTTGTGCCGTCAAAGCGTCGATGCCTGCGCTATGTACATCAACCTGTCACTCAATGTAATGAGAAACATATACCGTAATACTGGGTTCAACGCCATCATTTATGAAAGGTCCAACGTGCAAGATTTACAGGGATTTAGGGGGATCTATTTACAGAAAGTGTAGAATCACCTGAAAATATGAATCGTGCACATTTCACCACCATTCCTGACTGAAAATCTATTTGACGTGACCCAGGCAGAAATCGATTTTTATTCACATTACGTTTCTAATCACATTAAGTCGTTTCATTCTAATGAAACGGCTGCAAGTCACGTTAAACATTCATGTTGGTAAAGCGGATGTGACCCACTGGAAAAACACTGGAACACTGGAAAAAAATGACATATTTCTTCATAAAATGTAAACGAGTCAACAAAATGTATAACACGGGCCTGATGTTTCTAGCTATTTTAACGCGGAAATGTTACATATTATAGCTTCAGGGCTAAATGTTCAATTGCACACTTTCTATAATACACAACTCTATGTCAATGCACCTTAAAGACATTCTCCTAATTATCTTAGTTTTCTTTTAAGTGAACAAACTGAACATGTGAAGCTGTCAGAGGATGTTAAAGGTGCCATTTCATGTCGTAAAACTGACCTTATTATAAATGAAAGTATTGAGATACTTAAGTTCAATTTGCAACTCATCTGTTTTAATCAAGGTTTTTCTTTGTTGTTTCCTCTTCGCCTCCCTTTGACTTGAACCATCCGTGATTTTAAATACATGGCAGTAAAAGCCGGACTCGCTCACAGGCCAGATGACAACTAACACCAGATGTGTTTCTGTGGTGATAGATCGCCGTGTCAGTGGACTTCTTCTATTAGGCCTCGGTATGTTTTTCTAGTGCTAAGGTAGTATCTTGGTCATTAAAACAGCCTGGGATAGAATATGCAGGAGTTGTGACAATATGAGCGCTGAATGTGTGCTTTTGTTTCACACAGAATCCAGACTTCGTTTGTTTTCATGTCAGTTTTATGGCTCCCTCTTACTCAAAGGAAATTAATAATGTGACCTTCAGCTAAAGGAACACACCGTGATGTTTTACGGCATGACTTTAAGACCTCAAAGCACATCAAACTGCTATTATAGGGAAAGATGACTAATGTGCATCAGTCACCTTTACCAGTGTAATACAGAACAAGGTTTATGTCTGGGCTTATACTGATTAAAACTTCATCACGGTCATGGGCAACAGAGACAAAGGGGCTTCTTCTAGATTCATGTTGTGAACACTTTGATCAATCAAAATATAATATAGCTACGTGTCTAAAATAAATGCCATCTTACACAGGCATAAAGCTGAGTCCCGTGACCTCCGGATTCTGGCTTCATTTCTGCACAGTGTGAAGAACCAGTGTCTTGACGTCCATCTTTTATACAGACAGTGGTTTTCATGGATCTGATAAGATGCGCGTTTACATGCTCAAAGCGGAGTGTAACGTAATGTAATGTTTTTCTGACATTTGCCTGCTGTGGTGGAAATTTAACAGAAAACGTTGTTTTTCAGCTTTTTATTATTAAAATGACCAAGATTCTGATTCAAATTCAGACGAACTTCATTAATCCCTAGGAGAAATTCATGTGTCCTTCAGCTCAAGAAAAGAAAGAAAAGAAAAAAAAAAAAAATAATTGATGGACCCAGATGGACCCATAACATGTTCTAGTGTTCAACAATCCTTAAATCTTTTATAGTCTCCAACACAGACACATGTTTTGTTTTGCTGCTGCCATGTTTCCGTCCCTCCTGGAAACTCGGCATGTGACCTAATGTTACGCCCACGTGGGTCAAGCATGTGCAGAATGAGAGCAACGATGGGATCAAGTGTTTACATGGCTAATATTTTCCTATTGCACAGATAACCAAAGGTTTAGCGAGTGATCTTCCATATTGCAATCCTTGGGGCTTTATAGTGTTAGTGTCATCTGGCAAAAAAATCCTTTGAGCATATTGTAATTCACGTGATCTGACAGGAAACAAGAATTCAACTTACTTCTCTGGACTTTGTTTTCAGGCTGTAGGAAATCTACCTTGTGATGCACAGGTGTCTAATCACAAAGAGGTAGAGGGTTAAATATGTGATTGCCAGCTGCAAGTGCCGGTCACTGATCAGATTTCCTCGGACTAGTCTTTTGATTTGAACCGAGAGGAGGGAGCTGCGCGAGGAAGGCGTGTATTTTCAAAGTCTGGCGTTTTTCCCCTGATTTCAGCTCCTGCAGCTTTAAACCTTGAGAGCAAACTGACAAAAGTCACAGGGTCTGGTTGTAAAATCTAGTAAGACTGTGGAAATAGTATTTTGAAGAAAAATCTTTGCACACAGTAAACGACAAACCCTCAAGCGTAATATTTTTGTAATAGTTTAGACAAAGGTTCGAGTGGGATGCCATTTTAAAGTCAGTGTTTTTATTTCAGAGCGACAAACTTTAACTGAAAACATCTGAGGTCATATGGCCTTGTTTTTTTAAACTGTTTTGTAACAGAGTGATGATGGTCATATGAGTAAAATCTCATCACTTTTTCACTGGAGCCTGTATCATTTAAATAAGCCAAGTTTACATAAATATTGGCCGTTTTTGAATGTACTTCTAAGCACTGTCAGCTGATTCTATCCACTCTGTCCCCGTTTTCTCCCCCTTTAGTTTTATGGATTAGCAGAATATCTACAGTCCACAGTTTGTAGTGATTGCTGCCTTTTGATCAGCTTCTGTGCCATGTTCATGTTTCACACTGTGAAATGCTCTACATGCCGTGTGATGGCAGAGCTATCACAAAATCACGGCTCAGATGTGGAAGCAGTAAGCGAGCCTTGTGAGCAGGAAGGTAGTGTTCTGGACCAGGTTCAAGCCCCAAAGGCAACAAGCATCAGGCCTGCTGATCTCTGAAACCTTACCCGCTGTAACTCTGCACTGTAACGCCTCTAAGAGAGGAATGTTTTCATTTGGGGTCGCTACATTAATTTCATCGAATGGAAATCCAAAAAACTACCAAACCACTTCCAAAAGGAATATTTTCACAAACGAGGGCGTGGAGTGAGAAGTACTGACTAAAAGGAAAACACTGAGGCAAGAAGAGTGGGCCTAACTTTGATCAAAGCTGTTCATTTATTTTATATCTGAAAAATCTAACTACACACACAGAAAATCACCAAATAATATTGGTATCTCATTCTGGAAGATCCTCAGTTTTCCATCTTTAAGCACACTGCATGTACCTTCTGCCTCTCGGAGTCTCAGATGAAACGAAACAGGCCGTCAAAGGTTCAGCGTGCGATACTTAGTGGCATCTTCAAGTAGCAAAGCCGGCCTGTTCAACTTGTTCGAGGCCACAGACGAGCCTGTTTATTTCTACACCAAGCCAGAATTTCAGATCCAATTAGAAGTCGTCACTCAAGACGCATCTGGCAATGCTTTCCTAACGCCTCGCGTAAACAGATGCACTCACGGCTGGACTCGACTTGTGTTGAGATATCTCAGGACGCACGTTAATGCAAGGTCTGCACAGGGCCTTAAATCAAGTCAAGTAGGGGACAATAATCCACCTTAAACCTGTGCGTAAAGACAAAGAAGAAGAAGAAGAAGTCCGTTCTGCGCTACGTGGAAACACAGGAACATGGTGATGCATCGTGGTGGACGCAGTGGAGGCGAAACGCTCCGTCTTTAGATGTAACCGCCTCGTTCTACGGTAACAAAAACACAACAATGAAAACAGAATTTTGAATCTTATGAATAATATTGTAGTTAGATCCCCCTAAAGCTTACACACACTGTCACACTGTAAAAAAAAAAAGGGAATTTCAAGAGTAAAAAAAAAACTCGTTTCTAGGAAATCTCATTTATCTCAAATATCTGTAACTCCGTCTTAATAAGATATTCCAGTTTATACTGAGCTAGATTTATCCAGTAACCAGCTAAAACAATGGTTTATATAATATCCCAACAGAAGAATAAGACTGTTATCCTTATTTGAAGAGTGAGACCACTGGCACAATATCTCAACTTAAGATCAAGCCTGTCTTTAATGACTGTGTTTCTGTTGACTGTAATACATGCTTAAATTTCAATTTTTCAGTGGCTGCGCTTTTATTGCAGTTTTGAGCCAAGCAGAATGTGTTTACCCCGTTGGCAGACTTTATATTTCTTTCTTTATTTATTTATTGCTTAAAGCTGCAGTGTTCGATAGCTTTTTGGCATGACTGAGCAAAAAATCCGCAATTACCTTTCAGCACATTGTGATTCAAGCGGTCTGAGAGGAAACAAGAATTCCACCAGCTTCTGTGGACTCGGTTATCAGGCTGTAGAAAATCTGCCCCATGACGCAGACTTTGTCTAATCACTTGTGTTTTCAGGCAAGTAGGGATTCAGCTGTTCAGATTCAGTCAGACGAGACTCGGAAGCTTGGAAAAGCGTCTTCACTTTTCCACAGAGGCGTGAAGCGGCGTCAGGTTCGTCTATATTTATTTATAGTCTTTTGATTTGGACCGAGAGGAGAGAGCTGCTGAAAGAAGCGGCCTATTTCCAACGTCTGGTGGTTTTTTTTTCCCCCCCTGATTTCGGCTCCTGCGGCTTTAATACAAGACAATTTGGTTATATTTATTTGGCTTCTTTCTAGTAGGGCTGATTTTGCAGTGCAACAGAAATATGCAACAGACCTAGTTGTTTATTGATGTTATTTGATTTGATTTTAGTGCCAAAGTGCTACATATTCTACTTTTAAAAGCTAAACTTTTTACCATGACTTGTTCAAAGGAGCTTGGACTTACATATGGGAAAGAAATGAAGCTGTCACTCAGAGTCGTGTTTACGATATTAATAACAGACTCTGACTTCTCTTTTCTGCTGGTGACTGATGTTCCAATAAACAAAACAAAGAGCGTTTCACTCATTCTTTCCAGCTATGTTTTGTACTGCAGCGTTTGGCCTTCGATGCATAGACAGCCCGTTGCCTCTTAAAACGGGTTTCATTAAAAGCGGAAAATCTTTTTACATAGACCGTATACTGCAAGGACAAAGGTCTGACTTGTTTTGAACAAGCAGGGATTCATCGCCTTTGGTGTCAACAAGAGGGCAGCTCACCTACCAACAATACACCCTCTGAGCGTGTTCAGTTAGACGTAGGACATCCTGACTTTACAGATGAATTATGCCCACCGGTGTGTGTTTTTTATGCCCGTACTGTATGTGTTTATAGTCTCTAAAGGACAGAACTTGCCGGGTTTTGCCCTGCAGCCTTGCGGACAGAGTGGGGGGTTAATTAGCTGCCACTTCATTTGATCAATAAAAGAAAAGAAGCATCTCCTGCGTGATTCCGAGTCCTTTCTTTATTATCTTTCTTCCTCTGTCTGTTTGTTCTTTCGTTGTCTTTGTTGTTTGATTTGCACCAGATGCTTCTCTCAAAATGTGCTGCCATATTTCAGCTTGTAGGAAAAAAAAAAAAACCTGGATTCCCTTTGATCGTGGAATATCTGGAATATCAAACAATGTGGAGAGAGGAGCGCTCCAGACGCAGATATTGTAATATACTTTACATGCCAGTGCTTTATGCTTTCATGCCATTTACTCAAATCAGTCAGTTAAAGCTATACGGTATAACATTTCTGCAGAAAAATCTGTAAAAACATTTGGCCTATTTTGCTGACTTGTACTTACATTAAATTAAATGTTTCCAACTATGTTCAAATTCAGAGAAATCTGTAATTTTGGTCCATAATTTTTGTTTTACTAACATTACTTACACTGTTTAATGTTACTTGAAGCTATTTTGTTAGATTGAAATGACATATTGTGAATATATGTCACTAAAGTTTAATACATTACCTCGTTACCCATAAGTACACATGATTTGCCATTTGAGTCAAGTCAGAAAGATTTTCATCTGTAATGGGGGTGAAACAACTCCCATGATGCCACGCTCCTTCACAGTGTTACCTACTACTACGTCGTGTGGATTGAGACACACAGAGGAATTACATACTGTGTTTTTAATCTGTTGTCAATGTAATCTTTCCAAAAAAGCAAGTCGTTCTAGCACAAAAAGGGCACAGGCTTTGGGGAACGATTACTTGGACTAAATCATTCCGTTGTCAAATAATAAAAAGAAGAGTTTTGTAAGTAAATGTCTCTGAGGTGTGTCAAAGCTGCCTCAAGGCCAGAGCACATGTTTCACTGACCGACTTGAATATTTAATTCACAGTCAGAAGTCAGTGCTACTTTTAAAATGTGTTTCATTACAGCTTTCAGAATACATGCCCTTAAATGTCATTTGTAACTGTTCCGTTCAAAGTGAGCAACGTATTTTAAATACGTCAGAGTCAACATTATTATTGCGTGTAAACAGTGTGAATGAATGTGTCATTCATACATTAATGTTACCTGAAGGAACCCAGGAGTCACTGTCAATGTACATTAACACTCGATGTAGAGATGCAGCTACATGCAAATACATGTAAACACAGTGTGATGTTTTCGTCTGGCACAAACGGCCCAGTTTCCTCCACCTTTTATTTTCTGCAGCATCAAGTTAAGAGTGAAAACGGAAATAAAGCTACGTGAAGTTAAATCTCCACATTGGAGCATTTCAGCGTTTCTGAAGTGCATTTTGTCGCCTTGTACCAATCCTCTTAAAATAAATAAAGCAGCAGAAAAGGCTGTTTTTACCTTCTCCGTTTTCACACGACATGAAATGGGTGAATCGAATCGTGACTTCGAATCGAATCGAACGGAGTCATTCTGCGTTAAAATGTGAATCGTATCGTAGCTCCGTGTATCTAGATGTTTTTTAGTAGGAAGTGGATAATTTTCTGTTTTTTTTCCTACATGAACACTCACACTGAGCCTTTTTTCCTTCTCACACTGCGATAACACATGGTGATGTTTTTGTCGGAGCCCTTTCCCTCCTCTCTAAATGATGAACTTGAAAAGCCGGCAGACATGCTGTAATGTGCCACGCCGCAGTAACAGGACTGTTACAGTTGTCACCATAGTTACACCATCATCTTGGTAGGAACCTGCTGTAAGCTGTGTCCGTCTCTCCATTCTCCTCATTCTTCCCTCCTGTTTTTTTTTTTTTTTACCTCTGGCCCTGCTATGTTCTTTTCCCCTCAAACCATCTCCGGGGTTTGATTATCCCCTCAGTTTAAAGACAAAAAGAAGAGGCTGTGCATCACTGACACTCCTCACATCAACATTAGGCAGCAGTGAAATGACTACAGCCCTGGGGCTACCTCTGCACCCAGGATGCAACGCCGCATGCGCTTTAGTGTGTGTAATAAATTAACTGATTGTTGCCTGTGTGTCTGTGTGCGCATTGTCCCCTTCAGGCTGTCATGTTCATTTTCTTTCTCTGCCTGGTGGTCCTCCTGTGATAATGGCCCGTTAGCCTTGAGCCGTTCCTCACATCCACACAAAACACTTGTTTGTGCGTGTGAGGCTGTGATTTAGACAGAGAGATCTTTGACTCTCTAAAGGTCTTCCCCAATTTTTCAAAAAGAAAACGAGTTCAAGAAAACAGGGAGCCAACAGAGAGAAATCCTGCTGCTTTTCCACAAGCATTTCACAGTGAGAAGTTTTCCTAAAGAACGTGACATGCATCTGAATTTCTGTGCTGCTGCTGAGATACGTGCATTTTTTCCACTAGATATCCCACATATTACAAGTGTTTTAAAATTTGTTTCACCATATAATACGTAATTCGTGCCCTCAAATGTTATGCATCATACTCAAAGTGGCTCAAAGGACATTTTACTTCATTGTCTTACATTATTATTGCATGTAAGTTTGAGTTTGAACGAATGCGTCATTCAAACAATACAAAGTAGACTGAACCCCGGGGTCACTCTGAATATGTATATCAACGCTTGCTGTAGAGACATAAGCTTTAAATATTTGGAAACACAAAAGCAGTGTGATGTTTTTGTCTTGAAGGATGAAGACCCAACTTTTCCTTGACCTTCTATTTTCCAAAGAAGTTAGAGTCAAAAATAACTAAACAAAGAAGAAAACTTCTGTATTCATTTACAGTTACATGAAGTTTGGGTCGGAGTCTGTGGTGTCGTTTGTTGGCGCCATTTCTAAGCTAACGGTATTTAATGTGGTACAGTGTTGCTGCCATAGAGGAGCAGAAAAGAGGTGTTGAAGAACTCGGGAGTGAGTGCACGGGCAGAGAAAAAACGACCCGAGTCCTTTACATAGAAATCAGTGCAAAGAGCTTTATTATGGAGGAAGGCAACTGAGATTCATTAGCTTAAAAATGGAGTCAGCTGATGTCAACAAATGACCAGCGCAAAACAGACTCCAACACAAACTTCATGTAAGCACAGGAGCATGTGCTAATCTGTAACTGTAAATGAATACAGTCACTTAGATGTACTTTTCTTAATATGTACACTGTATGTATTCTGTTTCGGCATATTGCACATGAAAGGATGTTCAGGAAAACGCGACCAAGCACACGTGTTCAGGTTTAGAAGAAAGACGCGGAAAGCTATACGATGCTATCTCCATGCATAACGTGTTCTTGCATGTGCTGTGTGTGTGTTTTGAGTAAAATTTAACACCGTCCATGTAGCATCTCTCTAAACAGCACCTGTCTGCGGTGATTTAAAGTCTGCATTACATTACACATGAACTCCACTCCGCACTCCATGCGTTTCTGTGACCATCCTTTGAACCCTCTCACCATAAACACATCATGCTTTCTGCCTCCCAAATGCATATATTATTACTTTACTCCCTCCCATGAGAAAGGAAAGATAATCCTCACTGCCTTGTCCTCCTCCCCGGACAACTGTTGTGTTTATGATGTTTGATGTTTGATTTAAAAACACATTTTTACCTTGGTCAGGGTAAAGATCACCACCAGAGCAAACTGTGCTTATCTTTGCAAAAGACCCTAATGAAGGTGTATCCGGTGGAAGATAGCAGTGAAACTGTGATTCACCTTCAGTGTCAACATGTCTGCTGGACTTGAGATGCTGCAGAGAGGAGAATTATAAAGGATTGAGTGTGTGGGAATGTGATCGTTGCTTTTCCCTGTTCATGAGTAAAACCTTCACAGCGATTAAACCGGCTCAAAAACAATTATTACAGTATTCAGTGAAACTTAACGCGTGATAGTATTCACATGGTGCAAGCAGTGATAGAGCAGTTTAGTGCATGTTTTGGCATAAAGAACATTCTCTGTGTCTTCCTGTCAGTCTGTGTGTTTCTCTCACATCCTACACAGTCTGCCATCAGTCTATCACCTTCAATAGCAGAAGAAACCAGAACATATTTGCTCATTTTCCACGCAAACAGCTCGGCTTTCTCTCAGATCTAGCGATTTCTCTTATGTCAGGTAAATATGTCATTACTGTGGTCCTCAAAGAAGCGGTGAAAGGAAATATACGAGAAGAACACAGTGAAGCTAGCAGCCATGTTTGCACTGTGTCTCGGTTTGGTTCGTCCCTATTTAGATTTTCTATTTTGAGGGTATAAGTGTGTTCACCGTCATTTATAACAAAATGCAGTGCACGGTAAGCACCTGGATGTTGTACTCATAACGGTCACAAAGTGTAGTCTGGAACGCTCGGCACGTCTCAGTTCAATCGTTACCATCTTGGCTACGTGGCAGAAGTAGATGGACCGTCAAACTTGTGAAAATATCGGCCGATGAAGCTGCAGTACAACTATCTTTGGCTTTGTTAGCTTAGCTTTAGCCTGCAGATATTCTGACCAGTGAAATGTTGGTGATAATGCTCCACCCAGGTGAAAATTAAATTCTAAAGAAGAAGAAGAAGGAGACAGTTATGATGGTCATTTCTGATAGCTGCACAGCGGTCAGTTTGAGATATCTGAGACTAATTCACTAAATCAGAGACTGTGCCAGTGAGTACATAGCGTACACAGTGTACTGCCTGGATGTGTACTAACTGAAGTTTCTGTGTCCTCCCATTGTGTAAAACTGAAGCTGAAATCCAACGGTCACGGGAGCTGCCATGTTGCTTACGCTACGCAATTTGGGGCCAGAGTCTGCACGGTAGAGACACGAGGAAATGACGCCCACTCGCCAGACGTCTGATTGGTTTTCAGCTGTGCGTCTGATGGATTCTGGACTGCGAACCTTTGGGAAACATTTGGATGTGTACTTGGCAGAAGTCCCACTGATTAACACGGAGGGGGTGGGAATTATGACCTATACTGCAGCCAGCCACCAGGGGGAGATCAAGACATTTTGGCTTCACATTTGAGGTCCTGTCACAGATGTCACATCCATCTTTATATACAGTCTATGATTGAGACACAGTCCTGGCTTTGTCACGGTGCTGCTTTGAGCTAAGTACTAGCATGTAAGTGATATTTCACAGTGACCTGGACATTACTGTAAAATAAACCCCAACTGAATGATGCAGGACACCTTATTTTTAAAGTGTTCCCTTAAACGCTTGCATTACCCTGTTGGGTTTAGTTTCTGTTTTAGATCGATGGCTGTATGCTACAAATATCTGTGAGTGAGTGAGCGAAAGATGCTAATACACGCGCGGTTGTATTATTAGAGTAAACGTACAGTGACGATGCCAACATGCGGATGTTTAACCATGTTCATCTTTTTAATTTTGTGTGCTAGCATTCTGTAGCAGTGTTAGAAAGCCAAACATTTAGAGAGTGTCTAGAGGTCACTGTCCATATTGGGATAAACACTCATCCAGTACAAGTTGAAAGAAGCTGTATGTTTTTAGCATTTAAAAAAAGTACAGCTGTGCCTTTTCCAGTGTGCGAGTGCACATATGGCCTCTGTCATGTAGCTTTGTGTTTTAAATCATTTTCATTTTCAAAAAATTATCTTAAAGTCTTTTAAAAGGCTACAGATGTTTCTGCTCTCTGAAAAACATTACACAACTTTGCAGTCTGCAATGGCTGCATATGCTTCGCAAATGTCGCCGTCAGGTTCTGGGACATGACAACAAAACAAAGTCGAATGACTTTAATAACAAATGTGATGAACCTCTTGACATAGGACAAGAAAGGTTGGCTTAATGTTCCAAGGCTGAATTTTTAATAACTTACAAAATCTGTCAATAGGATTTTTAATCAGGTTTTCTTATTTAATGAACATAACTGGGATGTTTTGGTTTCGTTTTGGCTCTGTAGTTGTTGGGGCATGTGACAAACCAGCCTATAAATAAATAAACAGAAAGTCAATTCTATTGTGGCTTTGGAGAAAAAGTCAGTGGACCCCATTTCAGTGGGTGTCATCCTTTAGGGACCATTGGTACAAACTTTCTTGGCAATCCATGCAACAATCTGGAGCATTGCAGACGGACCAACTGTCATTGCTATCCCCAGAGAAATGGCCTGAATAAAAAACTCATCATTGGTGCAATTACTTACATTTAGTCTCAAATTAAGCCCACACAAAACACAACGAGGCACTACATTGAAGTAAAAATAATACTTAGGTTTGACGTTCCACACAGAGATGAGTATTTTAAGAGGTTCATGGATTTTAGACCAATAGTCCCACTTCAGCTGAAGTGAAATAGAGTTGACAGGATAAATACTGTGTTTTTCCACAGATACCACATATGGGATCTTATGGCACTGTCTTGGCAGTGCTTAGGTTCAAGCTGGGTGGGAAGAGACGAATTGAGATGGTGAGACTGACACAAACCTCACAGATGTTCATCTTATGAGATGAAAGAAATGCAAACCAAATGTTTGGTTACTTTATGCATTCCTCTTGGGGGCGTTTACTACGCTGAATGCACAAACTATCAGAACCATCCTCCTCATATTGATTTGTATAAAAGCAGACGCATCTCAGTTGATTCAAAGCCTAGAAACACTCCTGAATCTCCTCCTTCGCAATTGATTTAGATGTAAAGAGGAACCACAGGAAAACAGTTTTTGTAGCTCTATATATTGTTTGAAATAGTCAGATTTGTATTTGACCTTGATAATGTGTTGTATGTTCAGAGTAACTCAACAATAGGGTAATTGTTTCAGCTGGAAAATTTGGGAATGTAGTGAGTGTAGTGGACAGGCTGTGTAGTGTGAGCTACAGGGAAATGACTAAACAAGTCTAAAATGTTTCAGATGAGAAGAATGAGCTGATTTTGTCTTGAATCTGGTTCAAGTCAGTCCAAGACAAACAGATTCATTGTAGCCAGAAGTGTGCATTGTGCACCCACCATTTTGGAGTCCGACTTTCAAAAGTGGAAGAAAAGGCCAGTCAGTCTTTATCCTTAATTTAGACTATTCAGACCATATTTAAGAAAAACACAATGTCTATTTGCAACGGGTGAAAAAAAAATCATGTTTAGTGTTATTTACAGCACATTTGGACAAAGTGTCTGTCTGTAAATTTTGGAATAAGCATCCACTTGCAATAAGGGAGTGTCCTACATATTCCAACTTTAAGACTCACCTGAAACAATGGCTCAAGGCGAACCCACTTTGTGATCACTTTTAACCCATTGTATAATGTACTGTCCTTTTCTATTCACATTTGTATGTTATTCCTTGTAATGTTCTGTGTTTTGCAAGGGGCAAGGACTGTGGCTCCAAAATGAAGCCAATGTGCAAGTATCTTAAAGTTGTAATACCACTGACGGCCACTAGATGCTGCTCCCACAGACTTACACTGAACTTCTCTCTAAAAATACCATGTCAATAATTTTTTTCCAGGAGTCATTCTGGTCTCATTCATTTTATTTGGACTCTCTAATAAGTGTCCCGGTCCATCGTCAAATTATTGCTCTGTTAATAAGATCTCAGGTCGAATAAAAGGATTTGATGTATGTCGCTGGGTTTTGATTGACAGCAGCTTTTGTCCAAATATGGTCACTTCCGGCTCCAAAAAGCCAACATGGCAGGATGACGTCACAGTTCCTCCGTCCACTAATTGTATACAGTCTGTTGTTATTTGTTACCTCCCAAGGGACTATGGATGTAAATTAGCCGTCCCTGCTATAATTCAGCATAAATAAATAAATAAATAAATAAACTAAAGACAGTAAAGTACAATGTAAGTCTCAACTGACTCGCTGGCGCTTTGGGTGAATGGATCTGATGCCAGACCTCCACGTGGGACATCAGGGTTCAAAACCTGTACATAGTATAGAGTTTTCCATTTCTTTTTCTTTAGGATTAAAAGTAGAGGTCGACTAATAGTGGATTTCTAATGGCCAACATAATAATGATAGTTTGGAGCAGGAAGAAGCCGATATCATCCCCAGCCCTATCCCAAGACATTTTCACAATGAACACATATACGCCTGAAATGAACTGTCTTTCACTTTATTAGAAACTGGATAACTGGTGAACTGAACATCTAAGTCAAATAAATAAATAACTAAAATAAATCTGAATCACTGAAAGTCAAAGTCATTAGTCAGTAAGTCTGGTACTGAACATCAAACTAACTGTTATAAATCTAGCTGGGGGCGATTTGTAACTTTCTGAGCTATTTTCCCTCTTTCCCAGTTGAAAAAAAGCCTAGAATTAACAGAATTAATCAGCCACTATCAGCACCAGGTTCTGCCGATACTAATGATTTGTAAAACATCTTATCGCCGCCGATTAATCACTCTATCTCACTGTAAAAGATATGGTTTGAGATAACATACAACTGTTTTATAAATTAATGTAAATAGCATCTGCCTAAGGAAAATGTATCCCTTATTTGATGAATCATGTTATATGCTGCTTAAGATTTAAGGAGTAGATAATTGAACAAGACAAAAAAATGTGTCTTTGTTTTTCAGTCAGAGCCACAAAGTGTACTAGAGAGGCCACAGCGCATCTTTAAACAGTCATTGTGCATAAACAACTGTAATTTTCATTCATATGTTTTACTGCCCATTCAGGCTGGCAGTGTTTCAGTTTATTTGCTGAAATCTGTGTTGTTTTTGTGCATTTTGCCTGGAATAACATCGGTCAACAGCACATTATGACATATATTATGTGTTGTTGCATGAAACATCTGACAGTAACTCCCAAAAGAACCCAGAATTATATCAGAAATGTATGTTCCTGCAGAGCAAGTGCCTCGTACGATGTTCTACATGTGGTTCCAACCATAAAACCAGACTTCAGCATGTTAAAGCTAGTTGTAAACCTGACAGCCCTCGTCCAGCCAACATGCATCGTCTTTGCTCAGCGCAAAGTAAACAAGAGGCCGATTCGTATCGATGTACAGATTGATTGTCATTGTGATCTAAACGTACAGGAAGGAGAAAGTAATGGACAAGAAAAAGGGGACAAAGACACGCTGTAAGTAGGTTAACACTGGAATGAGATCTTAATACAAAGATTGGTGATGCATGCCTCCCATTACAGCTTCTCTCCATGAGGTTAAGACTCTGCCACGGGAGTTTCTCTCTCTCTTTCTGTGTTTGTGTCTGCTTTTACTGTAAGTGATGAGACTGACTGGAAGTAGATAAGCATATACATGCAGGATGTTTGCTGCACATCCATTGAGAGAAAGCGAGTGACAGGACTGCAGCGCAAGCACATTCATCAGTATTAGGCCGAGTCTGTGAGCGCTTAATGCAGACCAATACAGGAACATGCCCTTTAGGATTTTGTTTCTTTACTCAAAGCCTCAACCTCTGTCACTATGACACCATTCTTTAAAGGTCCCATATCTTAACACTTAAAGTTCCATCTATACCATGTATATGTGTACATTAAAGGCTTCTGTAATGGTGTTGACAAAAAAAAAAAGAGTATAGATTTAATTTGTTCGCACTTTTATGATGCTTCTCTGTGTCTCTGCCACAAACGGCTCATGTTACAAGGGGAGGAAAATGTCACCGCCCACTTTTCATCAGCAAAC
>JAPQRN010000010.1:1389603-1408078 GCA_037367275.1 Coranthus polyacanthus
GATTGAGTGTGTGTGGACGGAGGTTGTGTGGATTGAGTGTGTGTGGACGGAGTTCGTGTGGATTGAGTGTGTGTGGATTGTGCATGCTGTGCCGGCATGCAGTGCCTTCTGTGCCTGAGGGCAGGGAATTTTAAATCAGGCATCCAAGGAAACTGATACCGCTGAATATTTGAATATTTATTCCTTATCAGAAGCTGGGATATTAATGAGGGAGCTGTGACTGAGCGGATTTTGGAGAGAGAGACACAGAGTCTGGCGGTCGGGGACAGGCAGATGGTGTTTTTACTCCTCTGTTATCGTGTTTTAGTGGGAAGAAAGATTTAGCTGTGCTGAGTGTTTATCCTGTAAAATTACATAACACCAAACACATCTATCAGGGTTCGGTGGTGTTAGAACGGCAATATTCAGCGTCGTGTATATGAATATTTTAGAATAAATTTCTCAGTAGTCGAGAAATATTACACGGAGGCTAACGTCACAACCGCCGTTCCCAAATTTAGGGTCGTGAAATGAGCCGTGGACCTGTTTTTATTGGATTCCCAATTGTCAGAGTGAAATGCATAAGATTATGTGAATTCATTCTCCTGATTAACATAGAAGAATGATCTTTTCTGCTTTCGGGGAGGGGGTAGGAAGTGAAGAGCTGACAAAGGGGTGAGAAATGGAGAGGAGTTTGTTCATTTAAGTGCTGCAAAATTGTATGTACATATATTATAAGACCGTGATAAACTTAGCTTTACACTCAACAAATGTGATTAGTGCTCCGGTGTATTTTTTAATACATTTTATTTTAAATCCCTAGTTTGGGAGATAATCTATTTTTACACTTGCGTGCATGTTAAAAGGAGATTTTTCTGATTGTTTAGGCATTATGGCACGGTTTAGGCATTGCAAATAGTGTGTTAGATGGAAGTTTTTTGCACATCCAATCCTGTCTGATGCAGACATGTTAGAAGGTTCACTCAGTGTATGATATTTAGTGACATCTAGAGGTGAAGTTTCAGACTGTACCAAACTGAACAGCCCCGTACCTTCCACTACGGCGGCCGCAAACAATGTTAAAGTCCCACGTTAGAGCCAGTGTTTGTTACGTTTGTTCTGGGCTTTTTGGTTAAGAGGATATTAACACACTCTGACATATTAAGTGTCTGTAATGCACCTTAACGCCGGATGACACCTGCTATAAAACTGAAAAAGAAGAAGCAGAAGTCCGGTCGGAGCTACTGCAGAAACATGGCGACACAAGAGACTACCCATTCCCACTACTTTCCCACGATTTTAGTGGGAATGGTCATTTTTTTGCGTTTGATTTTCACAGAAAAAAAGAGAAAAATGATGTGTTTTTTGCTAATGTCTGTACAAAACATAGATTTTCTCTCCATAGTCTGGAGAATATGATACTGTATGTTCAGTAGACATCTCTGTAGCATCACATTTGAATTGTAAAACAAAGTGAAGCTCCTGCGATTTGGATATTTTGATTATGATTAGTTGTTCAGCCCTGGCAGATAAATTACAATCACACTTGGTAAATACAAGTGTAAAAGAGAGCTGTATTAAGGGCCTGTAGAACTGATGGTGATTTTTTTTTTGTCTCTAATTACCATCTTTTCCTCTCTGGAAGGTAGTGTTGTATTCAAGACCACCTAAACTGAGTGTTTCGAGACCGAGACGAGACCAAGACTTAGATGTTCGGGACCAAGGTGGGACCAAGTCAAGACCGAGACCAGACGTCCTGTTGCCAGCGAGTAGCAGAAGGAGGCAGCCTGTGGAAAGCCAAATCAAGAACTGACAAAAGGTTTTACGCCTAAAAGAAGTGTTTTTTTTCTTCTTCAAACCAAAGTAATGATGAAGCAGAAACGTAATGACCGAGTAGAAAGACCGAGTAAAAACGCACTCGAGGCGAGACCAAGATCAATACCGAGTACTGCAACACTACTGGAAGGTGAAGAAGTGCGTGTTTCCCAAAATATTCAACCATCCTTTGGTTTTTTTTTGGTTTTTTTTACCCACCATGAGGTTAAAAACGGGTGCCTTAAAACACCGTAGAGATGTCACTGAAACATTACACTCCCTAACTTAACTTTCCCTGACTCTTGGAGTTGCAGACTCAAAGAAACCGACATATGGAACAAATCTCCCCTCACTTTATCTCCTTTAACATTCACTCTGTTGGCCTGTTCCCGTCTTAATGGAACAATGGAGCAGCATTACCAGCGGCTCATCCTTGTGATCCTGTCTCCCTGGGGAGGCAGTCCCCATCCAGCGGTGTGTAAATGTAGGTCGACCGCACTGTTCAGCAGCCCCGTTGTTTACTGGATGAAAGTCGCGATGAGTCGCTCACACTTGATTGTGGACGTAACAGACAGGAACTTGAGCTACCTTTTTCAATCTGCTACAGACTCGCAATGGGTGACGAATGCAGATACTTTTGTGTTTTAAGCTTTATCTAGAGCAGCAACAAGACGACGACAACGTAAAAGACGAAATGAGATGATGATGAGATGATTTCAGGATTTATATTTACTTATTTTATTAATTTTGCTTATTTTGGTTTAATGTTGTGAAAGGTAGCATACGCTGAATCAAAAGGACATGTAAGACAAAACGATACAAAAAGGACATAAAAGACTTTTTACTTTCATACATTTCACAGCCTGTACTTTTTCACTGTTACTAAGTAAAGAAGTTGAATTAGTTCCTCTACTTTTAGCTTTTTTTATTCACATATCTGTACTTGTACTTGAGTAAAGAAAGATGTTGCCACATCTCTTGATAATCAATCCGTTTGAGTCACTGCAGCTTCTTAAATGTGAATATTTCCTGGCTTCTCTCCTCTTCTATAACAGTAAACTGAATAACTTTTGAAATGCGGACCAAAGAAGACGTTATCTTGGACTTTGGGAAACACCTTTCGTCATTTATAGACCAAACAATTAATCGATTAATAGTCTTTAACCTGCAGATCTCGTCGTTGTATTTGTCTCTTTCTGTATTTTACCACAGAATTATCTTTGCTGTTTTGCAGAGACAAAAAAGAGTTCCTAAAGCGCCGTCTGACATTTTTGCAGGATCTATTGCCTCGCCTTATTTCAAATCCTCACTTTGTCAGCTTGTTGTTTATAGTCCAGACATCAGCTGTACGATTTATCAAACAGGCAAATTGCAGAAAGCCTGCACTTCTTTCTTTTTTTTCCCCCTCAGGGAGATGGTTTCAGACAGCAAGGTATTTTGATGTTTTGCCAAATCTGTAGCCTGTAAACAATGCATCTTGGCAGGCGAGAAAAATCACTCATTTTACTCAAACTACGCAGCCGAGCATCTTTCAGAGGTGAGAAAGTACAACACGTGTATTTTTTACGTCGTTTCTCAGCTGCAATATTGAGCAGAAAAGAATGGCAACGGGCCTGCGATTTTTAATTTTTTTTTTCTTTGTCAGCCACGGAGCGGGATATTCGTTATTCCAAATGGATCAACAGACTACGATGGATAGATTTGTCTCCGTGTCTGCATTTCCATTGGCTCGTCCATTTATTCAGCTGCGTGTTACAGCGAGAAATGTTTTCATTTGAGAAATGGCTGACGGAACAAAAAGGAGAGAAAGGGCAGGGTGTCTGGAGCAGAGCAGAGCCTTATCCCTCTGATACAAAAGCTCACTCTGATCCCTAGAACACAATAGAGCCAGCCCCCTTGCACCCTTGGGCCAGGCAGCAAATAATACCCATAATGCAGCATGTCTGACTGCCGGAATCCCTTGGGCCATACTTGTCCAGCTTGTAGAGGACTGTGCCAGGGACGTGATGCCAGGCAGGCCGGTTTAAAGATGCCAAATGCTGGCACAATGCACTCATTATTCTGATTTCAGCCGGTCTTATGGACAGCATAGGATGTGATTCGACATATACATCAGTTGGTCTCGAATAAGGCCCTCTAGGTCTTTATATAATATATATATATATGTATATATGCTCTACACCAGTGTTCAAACCAGCATGGAGACCCAAACAAACAGACAGACCCTTGTCTCCTCCGTCACACTCGTTGTTTGTAATTTATTCACGCAAGTTTGTCACACCACCCGTAACATGGCAGTGCACTGTGACTCAGATGAAGCACATAGAATAAAAGTTCTCCAACAAGTAATAAGTCTCATGGTAATGCTCCCTAAATAAAAGAACAAGGCACACTCGCTCACAGAGACTGAGAGTTCACCACAGCGTTTCCCACTGCACTCCCTTGAGCTCGCAGAATCTCCTCAAAACAGCTCTGATGAGGGAAAACTGGGAATTTACCCACAGAAATAAAAGAACAATTACATCTTAGATTCCTCTGAATAATTCATAACTCGTTGTTTGTGGGATGCGGCGTGAACATGTGTGTTTGAAAGAAGCCGGGCAATCCCTTAGAAACATCACAACTGTGCTAGATTTGTGGCCTAAAAGTTGATGGCTGGGAATTTTTATAAAAACTCATCAACAGCTATTGGGTTAAACTGGGTTGAGCTCGAGTGGGCGAGTGTAGCCCCACAGCGCCACACTGTGGCGACTGAAAAGAAAAACAGCAACTGACAAAAAAAAGAAAAAGAAGCTTCTGCAGTGTTTCAGCAACAGCTCTGATCAGGTGAGGACGGCCAAACGTACATCCAAAACGTGGTTGACTGGGATCAGCTCGGAAATAGATGATGCAAATGAAGCTAAGTATACCAGAGACATGAAAAATGTAATAATATACCAGAGACATGAAAAATGTAATAAAAAATATGAATATAATGAAAAAAATATACCAGACATGAAAAATGTAATAAAAAATATGCCAAAAATATGAATATAATGAAAAAAATGTACCAGAGACATGGAAAACGTAATAAAAAATATCCCAAAAATATGAATATAATGAAAAAAATATACCAGACATGAAAAATGTAATATACCAGAGACATGAAAAATGTAATAAAAAATATGCCAAAAATATGAATATAATGAAAAAAATATACCAGACATGAAAAATGTAATAATATACCAGAAATATGAAAAATGCTAACCTAAATAAATCAACAACCGCGTCTGGTTTTACTTTTTATTTCAAATATACAGGGTAACAGCAGCATTCACATCAAAAGTTTCTTACACTTTGGCAGTAACAGCGGCTTTGCACACGACGGTCAGATACATATTCATTCTTGTCAATAAAAGCACAGCTCACATAAGCTCACAATGTGCAAAAAACCTTATGAAAATATACCTGGAGTTAACTGTGGGTCATGTGCAGTGGTTTTTGTCCCTTCAAGCAATAAATATTGTGGAGAGCCTAATGCAATCCAGTGGCCTAAACCTGGAGTGACGGGCTGAGACTGACATTACACTTACATAACGTTCTGCTTGTATCGAGTTCTTACAGCGGCGTATATGAGATTAAAGGAACCCGAGGAGGGCAGCGGCCGCCCCCCAGCCGCCTCTGGTTTCATGTACCGTCTGAACTCACTGTACTCTGGCATGGAGGGCCACCAGTCTCACCACATATGGTCATGTGATGAGTGTCTGTATCTCGTCTTGGCACCCACACTGACTGGTCTGTTTATATGACTGTTATCTGTTATTCATTACAGCACCATGTGATGTACTCTTGGCTCGGTAAATACTCCAGGGAGACGAATAATAAATTATTTAACCTTTCCACACATCGGTCTCTTAATTTAGAAATATAAAAAGAAATCGAATCAAAAACGCCAGATTCTAGTCCACGTTTCTTGACTCATGCGCGAAACGTCTTCAAAAAAGGGAATGATCACTGCGATTGTCAGTTGCCATCTGACATTCTTAGTTCTTCTGCAGCTCAGGCCTGAACAGCCTGTATCAGAAACTAAGGCACTCAATCTGGAGACAGTGTAAGGGACGTAGACGCTGTTTTAAAGCAGCCTCTGATTGAAAATAAAAACATAATTGGCTCAAATTAAATCAAAAATGCAATGAATGAAAGTTTAAAGTAGCATTTGGAGAAGCTAAATCACCACATGTAAGGGTTTGGGTGTGTAACAGTCGCTTCCAAATTTGCCACAGGCTTTCGGAGACGTTTAGCCCAAACAGGACTCGGCCCGACACAAATACGGACCTACATAAACCCCCGTCCCCAGTTTAGCGGCTCCATCCAGGATCCATTGAGCCATTCCCGATGTTGGTCCTTTCTGCTCCAACTGGAGCACGCGCTCATCCTCGTCGTCTTCAAACTCTCCGTTCACATCACACGTCGATATTCTTCAGCTGTTCGTAAGTGAGGAAGAACTGGACACAGAGTCAAGGAGATGAAACACTTGTTGAGCAGAAGTTTGGCTCTTTCTGTACTTCAGCTCAAAAGCACCCATTGTTAACGTTTCCTTGTGACCTCAGCCTACGCAGCTGTAACCTGACAATTCAATCAACCAGGGTTCCTGTTTTTCTGGTTTTGACTTTACAAGGACCAATAATATCATTTCCATGGGCGTTCACAGCCTCTAAGCACATTAACAGAAGTGGACTTCATTAATGAAAAAAGTATGAAAACTAAATAGCAACATCCATCCATCCCATTATTTTCATATTCACTTCAAATATTGAGAAAAACTATTGAGCTAATGGGCCATTTTCTCAGGATTTGATAATATCCATCGAAAAATCATGGAAAATGCATTGTTTTTAGTCAAAAAACATCAACGATTTTAAATAAATATCAGCTTTAAAAAGTGAAAGGGAAAAACCTACGGTATGTTTTGATCTTAAAAAGACAGATTTCCAGGTTCTTGCAGAATTTTACTTTTTTTCCCCCAGGCCTGGAAAGAGCCATTTTTCTTCTCCCTCCTCCTCCTCCTCCTAGACCCCCTCCCCGTCCACCCCTAATTAAGGGCCTCTTAGAGCCTCACTTCCCAGGGGTCGTAGGATACCACGGTGGTGGTAGTAGTACAAACTTACGTAACACACCAAGCACGTGTTGAAATAAGCTCATTTCCACTAAAGTATGGCTTCAGAAGCATCTTACGTCATCAAATGCATAATAGAATTAACCACTTCTCCCTGCTGATTTCTCCAGCTCAAAAGAAATTGCATCACTGAGGATATTACAGTATATAAACAGACTGAGGCACTAATGAGTGGGTTAAAGGATACAATGATGTTCCATGGTCCCAGCCGCAGCCAGTTGGGAAAGAAACCCTTGTAGAGGGCCATGAAACCCTCCGAGCGCCATGTCTGAAAGGAAAACAAACGTGTTAATAACCCACTTTAACTTATCGTCCCCTGGTGCCTTTAACTGCGACTGGGAGATTTGATCCAGATATTAAACATTATTACATGGTATTAAATATTAATCATTGCCCGGTTTATTATGTTCACTAAAAGCAGACGTGAACACACCGACTTGGATCCACAAAAAAAAAGTCATGTTGTGTTTAGAGTCTATTTGCTTGATTATCAAAGAAAATGCAGATTACTCATTTTGAAATGTGTATTTTTTCCTCAACGCAAACAAACAAACCTAAACTGGCATAAAAACATAAACAATATCACCATAACAGTGGTAGTGTTTGTGTTTTTCCCCCATTTCTGTAATTAGACCACCCTAAACCCTCCTAAATCATGCACACTGGGCCTTTAAATTGCAGCCCGTTGTGATGATATGACTGCGATGTCAACACTCGTGCAGCTCTATTATTAACCAAATCTACTTGGTACAAGCATTGACCTAAATAACAGATAAAACTCCTTTGTTACTTCATTTAATACCTGCAACGGTATTTTAGTAGTAAATGTTTAGGTTAAAATAGAAACCGGTCAGTGGGTCGGTGGGTCGCCCGGAGCCCCGTCTGGAGTCGAGTGCCCCTGGTCTAGAAGACCACGCGTTTCTCCCGTCAGGAGGTTTGCACTGACCTGCAGCAGACAGTCCAGTGTTCCCTGGTACAGAGCTCCTCCTCTCTGGTTCATCATGCGTGTCCGTACTACGTCCACCGGGTTAGAGGCCAAAGCTCCGGCCAGACCGCACACGAAGCTGGACCTGGAGGACCACAAGGGCACAGGTTCAGGTTTGTCTTAAGTGCATGTGTCGGCCGAGCGCTAAAACAACAACGATTATGAGCGTGATATCATTTTATATCATATCGTGATCATGTTCCTTGGAGATCACCTGCTATGATTATTACAATGTTATTTTATACAGAGATAATTAAAATATTTTTTTTGTCTTCAGGGTTTATTTCGTTTACATTGTCAAATAAAACAAAACGTTTCGGTGTTTTCTTTTTACTTAATTACTAATACTGATTTCTTCAACAAAAGAAATAATTCACATTTTTCATGATAATCATCAATATGAACAGATATAAAAACATTTTATCACAACATTTATGGCCGAATTATTTCCTGCAACTTTCAAGAATCAAACAAATGTATATTATGTATTTATAAAAGATTAAATAATCCTTAAGTGGCCGCTGTGACAGAAGCAAAATGGACATTTGCAAGTACAATAAACGTAACAATATTTTTCTATTTTTTCTAAAAATGCTGCATTTTGAACAAGGCCATCTATCCTTTCTGAGTAAGAAGAAAGTGCCATTTTATCTCACAGTACAGATGGTGCATTCAAATACCCGCAGAGCGTTTGCTGCTATTAATACACAGTCAAGTGAGGCTTTGTTTGCTGAAGCACCAACGTAGCTTCACCACACTCCTCAGATACCCAGAAATTACAGTGTATTGTGTATGAGATAGTTGCCGTTTGAGGTGCTGAGTAATGTCTGAAATCTTGCAGTGCCTGGTTGGAAATTCTTAATATAAGCATTAAAGAAGAAATAAACATTTAGTTTAGCCAAGAGTGTCAGTTCCGCCTCTGAAAGCTAATGCAGTTTTAGACTAGGATTTGTCATTTTGCAGTGAAGTTTCAGCAGCAAGAGCAAATATGCGTGTTAAAAAAATACTAAAGCGTTGCAGTTTTAAGGTTTAAATTTGTTGTCGTCTTCTCTAGGTTTTTATCTCCAGTTTTCTGGCGTCTCTCCAGGATTTTAATAGTTCATGTCCTGACAAGTAACTTCCTCCCAGTGATAATAGCGCATGCTGCAAGAGTCGGGATGGAAACCTCTAGGTTACGTGCCAGACTTACAAGAAGTGCGTGTACACGTTGTCCCCCATGTAACCCGACAAGATCAGATGCTTCTTGGTGATGTCATAGACCGGGAGCTCGACCCCCACCACGATGGCCGCCCGCTGAGCCGTCAGAGAGACTCCCTGGCAGAAAGAGAAGAAAAAAATAGAAGATTAAAAAGGTCTGCGTGACACCGAGGTCTTCGAGGCCACACAAGCACATGGACATCTTACATCTCGAACCTTTAAAAAGGAGGATCGGTCGAACCTCAAACGGTGGAAAACGACATGGAAGTAGTGATGGAGATATGGCATTCATTTCTATGTGCTTCTTTAGAATGCAACCAGCTCATATAATACTCATTCTGTAATAACTGTCGAGAGGCCTGTGCGTACCTTCCACAGCCCTCTTGTTCCCTCCTCCTGGTAGATGTTGATGAAGTTGCCCATCATACTGCCCTGGATCACATTTCCCTGAGCCTGCATACGGATCTGCGAGGAGGGGAGGGGGTAGTTGTTCATAAACTTGAATTTGAGACAATGAAAGCATGCACACGAACTCAACCGGAGCGGAATGCTGTAGCTCCACAACGCCAAGTACGGAGCGTATTAGTCGAGCTCCCACTGGAATGCAGAGGCAAAAAAAGTTAGTCTGGACTTTTGGCAAGACCAGTGTCCTGAAGTATTTTCTCCAGCCTTATTTCCTGGAACTCTCTCGCTTATACTTGACTTGTTTCGTTTCATTCTGGCCGCGGCTTACAAGGAGGCCACGATGCTTTGGCTCGCACATTGAGAACACACTGTGCGGAAAAACACAATGTTCCAAATGTCCGGCCGTGTCAATGAGTCGGTCAACCTTTAGAACGCACACAAACACCGCGTACATGGGGGTTTGTTATGCCTGAGAGGACACCAAGCAGCCTGGTACAACATCATGAGTAGATATGACGGGCATACAGTACATCTTATTCATGTACCCGCATCGTTTACAGAACACTATGTGAAGCCTCTGAAGCGTCGGCCTATAAATAATCACCGAGTGGGGTCTTGATAACCCGAATGCCCTTTAGCCTGCGACTAAACGAACACACCCACAGCCCGAAGCATCGCCACTCCTGCTCTACTACCTCAGAGAATAACAGAGTGACATGTTCACACGAGCACAAGATCTCTGCACGTTGCAACAAGTCAAATTGAACACTTTTTAAGACCTTTCTAGGGCCATTATGAACGCAATTGACCTATTTCACATCCCATCACGCTAGGGCTGGAAATTGAATCGGGCGATGGCTGTTGATGGCTTTTTAAACGGTGCTTTTACACCCAAAGTTCCTAATTTGAGCCTTTTCTTGCACAAGGTGTAGCGGGCTTGAAATTCATTTGCAACCAAGCATTAAAAACTATTTTTAAAACTAAAAAAGGAGCAGGGCTAGATACCCAGCAAAACATCGGCGTGTCTTAGGCAGTGTTGGGAAGTAACTAGTTACACGCAACGACCGTACATAATTAAATTACAAAATAAACCTAATCCATTATAGTCACTTAGAAGAAAATATATAATTCAATTACAATTACTGGTCAAAATGTTGGTGTCTACAAACAAGGCTATTTCTGCACATATAGTTTTCAGAATACAACATGCATTCTTTTCACAGGAACGTCTTCTGGCAGATTTCTAGGCAACGCGGGTCAGGAAAGCCGACGGGACAAATTCGAGTGCGGTCTCTACGTCCAGCCCGGCTCCACTCGTTCGCCAGTGTCTGCGCTCAGACTCTGGGCGTTTTGATTTGTTCTCTTGTTTGAATTTGCACCACCTCTCGTCTGCCAGTTACATTAACACTGCTCGTCGCTCCAAGCCACCCGAGTCTGTCGTATCTGGCTCCGACGAACGCCCTCCAGTGCAGGAAATTCAACAACGGTTCCTAGAAGTTGACGGATTATTCGGTTTGGCTCATGGAACTCGACTCCGATAGTGGCCAAAGACTGCGTAGCCATCAGCTGTATTTGTAAAATTGTTACAGTCTGGCATTATTAAACGGATTAGACTAAGATAAAGCTGCTTTGTTTTGCTATTAGAATTGAGATGTTTGGAAGTAGTCTGTAACCTATTAGATTTCAAAGATAACCCTCCCAGCACTGGCCATTAGTTACCTTCAGCACATCTGTGGGGTTGGCAATGGAGGAGGAGATGACTCCAGAGAGAACACCACATGCCACATTAGTCAGCAATGTCTCATCTGAAACAGGAGAAGAGTAGGAGGCAAGCTGCAACTGTGAGTTAGCAGTATTATATAACATGCAGCAGACACAAACGGTTTATCTTCACGCTCTTTTATGAAAATACACTTTGTTCTTTAGTATGAAAAATGAGCAGACACATTTAATAGGTCACATACACCTGTGTCTTCCCCGTTGACCTTCAAAAGTAATGTGTATGCGTCAAGAAACTAGGACTCACCCTCTGGTCTATCAACTAGCAGTCGTTTAAAGCTCTGGTATGTGCCAATTTTGATGGTCCCATAGGACGCCTGGCGCAGCATGGCGGGAGCGATTCTAAAAGAGGAACGCAGTGTGCAGTATGTTAGTATGTCACATATAACACAAAACGTTACAAGAACCAACAGCTGTAGCTCCCGACCCAGTCAGAGCCGTCTAAGATAATAACAACAACGAAGGACAAATACCCCAAAAGGTTACAGGGAATTAAATACAGACACAAATCCTTTGGTAGTTAAGAGTTGGGTTGCAGAGAAAGGGGAAGGAGGAAACTTTTGAGTTAACTTTAGACAAAATAGAAACAGAAACATGGAGGGATTACAACGCAAAAACAGAACTGCCCTACGTTACGTCAAATACTAATGCTTGGAAGAAAACAAAGCGCACACAGGTAGGAAAATAGGGCAGAGAGAAGGGTAGGAAGGTGGGACAATGAAGAGGAAGCTTAAACTTCAGAAGAAACACAAAACATGGAGGCAGTATGATGCAGAAACAGGATTGTGTTACGACAAATACTAATGCTGTCAATTCAAGGCTTGAAAGGAAGCATGCAGAGACCCCAAAGGGCACACGAGTGGGCAAATGCACTAGACTGACCCTGAATACAGGGCCCGGAGCCCCTCCTCCCGTCCTATCCGGGCCATCGCATGGAGCATGCCTCTGTAGCGGATCTCTCGGTATTTGCTATCGCCCACTTGGCCTTGGACCTGAAGGCGCGTCTTGGCCAGATCGATAGGGAAGGTCCCTGCAACACAAAACACGAGCTACTTTCTCACGGCACGTGGAAATCCCTTCCAGGGGTTTAAATAATCAGGAGCGAGTCCACGGAGCTCGGCCTCCGCGCCCCCCGTGGCTCCTCGCATCACTCACCGCATTCCGCCGTGACAGAAGCCAACCCGCCGAAAACAAAGGGCTTCCAGTTGACGTTGGACATTTTCTCCGGGAACCGAGTCGCGGCGACAACCACCTCCAAAACGGGAAAGAAGGGTCGCGGAATTAAACCTGCGACGAACGCTGTCGACGTCCGGTTGCGTTTCAATCACCGCCGGCGACTGAAACGTACGGTGCGCGTGTCCCTCCTTGTGCCGCCGGTCTTGAAACAGGCCCCGCCCTCCGCTCCTCCACTGGTCACCGTCTACGCGACCCCGCCCACTGCGTGTTACTAAGCAACCGAGCCAGACAGGAGGAAGCGATGGCGGAAACTACATTCACGGAAGCGGACTACAAAATTAAGATTAGTTACTAGTAACCTACTTTACTTCAGTATGTCCATTTTCTGTTGCTTATATAAACGTATACGCCAATACATTTAGGAGGCAAACTGTACTTTTTACTAGTATTTACACGTGTTATGTGTAACACTTTGTGTCAGTATTGAATAAAACTGTGCTGTTTTATGCGTTTTGTATTTTTTAACACAATGCGTGTAGCCAAAGATATAGTGTTCACTCATTTAATTGCGTTAACAGTGAATATGTGAAAATGAATACAACAAACTTACCGGGGTTTGTCAGTTTTAGCACATCTTTGTGGAATGTGTGTATTTTTGCCACTTTAATAAAGTAAAAAACAAAAAGAAAGAAAGAAAGATGTGGGTATTTCCTCCACCAGAGGTAGAATGTCGGTACACTATGATGAAAAAGGTGAAACCGTGCTCATTGACATTATCCTATCGACAGTCTATGGCCTCATGAGGCGTTCACTGCACAGCGTGTTGACTTGCTTCATCTAACATCAAATGTAGCACAGCAGACAACGTGTTTTCTAGAGGGTTTTTTGTGTGTTTGTTTGGTGTTGTTTTTTTGGGGGGGTGGGGGTGTACTTCGTGTGAGTACACAGTCTGGTTTTCACTTTATAGATTCATCCACACCCACTGTTCGCTGTAATTTAATCATCATATAATTCACTCTACACAGTAACTACTGATGACAGATTTAATATATTCATGTTTGAGCGTTCTTTCAAAATAAAATACCCCCAAATGTCAGCCTATGTGTTTTTGGTTTAAATTATGTTATTGCAAGAATTATTTAAAGGTTCTTTATTGCTTCATGTGCTTTTTTTTTACCTTTTGTTCAAAAGACAGACATACTGCCCGTTATCCATCTGCATTTTTTTTTACTGTGAAGTTCTTTAATGTTGAAGTAGCTCATGTTGTTTTCACTGTGTGTGGTTTTTTTTAGGTCTTTAGGGTTTAACTTGAAGCTTGTAGAAACACATAAACACGAGTCCGCATAGACCCACCCTGTAGCTGCTGCACTTTGATAACCTTTTAAAAACATTAATGAGATTTCTATTCCAAGAAATGTAAATGTTCTTCTCTCTTCTCTGTGTCGTTCATTCATAGGAGACGTGTTCTCATCTTCTACTGGTCTATTTATTTTTTATTTTATTTAGTTTTCAGATCTTTTATTTATTTTAACACATATATCTCTACTTTTATTACTTTTATCTGTCCTAACTCACATGTCTTTGTATCGTTCAATCGTCAACTCTTCATCTTAATCATTATTTTATGAGGTTTCATTCTAGTTTGAAGACTTGGTTTTGTTTCACTTTAATGGGCAGTTGCTGGCTTTGCCTTTTGGCTACAACTTGTGTTGTATTGTGCAGCACATTGTGCCTCCGCATGGAATGAAATGTGCTGTTTAAATAAAGTTCTGCTCGCTTGATTCATATGACAAATCCAACACAGTTAACAGTCTTATGAGGTCTCGTCCTTCAGATATCACAGAGTAGGGTTTTTTTTTGTTTGTTTTGACAACGATGATGTGTGAAAGAATGCAGAACAACAGGTTTTCGAGCCAGAGGGAACCAGACTCTTGACAAGTCGCCTGGAGTAAGAACATTGAGTGTAACTTTTCGTAAACATCCTCTTTATGTAGACAGTATATTTTGTAGGGCGAGGTTATCGTATAATACCTCAGCCCCAGTAGTCGTGGTACTTTTACTCTAGCACCGTACAAATTCAGGTACTTGTACTTTAGTTGAGTATTTCCATTTTCTGCATCCGTATACTTCTACTCCAGAGTCAGATATTGTACTTCTTTTTTGTTTTATTATTGTATTTATTGTACTTCAAATGTCTGCCGTGAACTGAAGGGTTAACTGTTCCATTACGGGTTGAATTTAAAACTCTCCTCTTTCTTAAGCTGCCTAAACTCTTTAAAAAAAAGCCTCCTGGATTTGAAAATGCACTGCCACAGAGCTCACGAAAAGTTGACTTCTTGGAGGACAGAGACGCTAGAGAATACGTGGGTTAAACAGTATGAAGTAGATAAAATGGTCAAATTTAAACATCTACAATGCGAATCCACAACATCATATACAATAGTAAAACACTGACAGTGACCATTTTGACTTTACTTTACTTTTCATACTTTAATTTGACTGATCATCTTGAAGAGCTTCTGAATGCAGCACTATTTGTAGTTGCATTCCACGGCCACTAGAGGTCAGACCACCACCACTGTGAAACTCGCCTAAGCTCCATTAAACAGATTATTGACAACAGTAACGAGCCGCACAGTCTCTGGTGACGGTGCTCTGCCTCCGTCGAATAAAGACACTCGGATATTACACACAGGCCACTCGATACCTGCTTAATGATTTGACACAGGCGGCAGGAGGACGGGGTTTATCTGCTGTACCTCCACACGCAATTATGAATTACAGACATGTTTCAGTGGCGATGTGTAACCGAGAACGTGGAAGCTGCCTGTTGGGCTTGAGTTTACATAAATGTCACGCTTGTGCGCTCCGCTCGTCAGAACAAAGTGGGACTAATAGGTTGCGTGAAGACCTCAGTTCCATCTTATCTGTTTTCTATCACGTTTGTCCTTCTGCTCTCAGCCTGTGGGAAACAGTGGGTCCGATCTCTTGACTGCAGGACATTCATCCACTGCATATTTATTATGATCATATGCTAGTTGTATTGTTTGATTAATGGGCTGGCTATGGGTCAGTAACCTCAGCATTGCCATCGGTACATTATTAACGACCAAGGAGAGAGCAGAGGTGTGTGTGTCATTGCGCACGGGTCTGTGTGTGTGTGTGCGTGTGCGTGTGCGTGTGTGTGTGTCACGTGCACGGCATCGACAAACGGAAACAGACGAATGGAAATATTGCAGGTTTATCTGAAACCAATAAGCAGAGGGAAATGTGGCGCGCCTAAAAATGGCCACCTTTAATGCGGTGATTTGTCAAAAGGAGCCTGAGAACAGACCTGGGATAACAGCGGAGGGGATATATCTGTGTTTACAAAAAAATAAATAAAAAGGAAGGAAGGAAGGAAGGAGAATACAGTTATTTGGTCGTGAGGCTGCCTTGCTTTGTCATTTGTGTTCACCTGTAGTCAGTCTGCAGATTAAATGATGTGGGAAAACAGGGATGATATAAAGAAATGTGTTGTGAAGTTGTGACAGAAGCTGCAACCTGTGACATTTGCTGATACCTCGCGGTTTTAATTTCCCCTAAGGTATGAATTTGTCCTGTACCACCACACCGTAGCGTATCTGAAACAACAGCTCTAATACTTAAATATGCAGCAAATTCTATATTTTCCGCTGCTAGAAGCTCTCCAGAGCGCTGTGCAGAGAAACCCTTCTGATTAACTTCTCACTAAAGGTTATAGCTTCATAAAACAGCAATTAATATTAGAATATTTCATTTTGAGGATATCTATTACCGCATATCTATTTCTTTTAACTTCTCCTGTACCGGCATTGCAGTTTGCACTGTAAAACATCGTTTCCATTCTGCATTCTTCATGCTTACTGTTAACTTCATGTGTTCCATCTATTTGTGGGATTAAACAAACTAAATTAATCCAAACCTTCATTCATCACGAGGCAGGACGTTTGGTTTCACCGATTGAATATAATAAAAAAAAAAAATCAAATATAAATATATCAAAATATCAAAACACAGCAGTATTCTATTGACTGCATTAACTGCGTTTGGATGCATGAGCCCTTGTAGATCGATAGCAGACATAGATACAAAAACACCCACACACTAGTCTGCAGCACTGTTTGTCTATGTGTGTGTATACAGTATATGTAATAATATGTGACAGTAAGTTGCGTTGACTCGTACGAAGGCCACCAGAATGCATCTAGACCGAATTAGAAAGTGTGCCGTTACATAACCGTGAGCTGACTGGAAGAAGCACCCCTATATCCAACGCACACACGCGGAGTATGAACTACATGAACCACCTAAAGCTCATGCCTTTCCACGCTGAAGGGTTTAAACGCCCACGCATGTTCCTGACAGAGGAAACCGTGAGCTCTCCTTTCATTTCTCCACCTCCTTTTCCTCCGCACAAACATTTCACTCCGAGAAAGATCCCGTTTGCTCCCAATTACTGTTAAATAATGTAACGAGATAACGGGATTAAACCAGTGAGCTATAGGCTTCCCAGCTGTTACAGATATGTTTCTAATTTCTTCTATATGTGCTGTTTTTATGCAGCACCGAAGTGGAACCATCAACGCTGCGGTAATTACGATTCCACAATAAAAAATAATATTGCAGAGGATAACCAGGGCGTACAGTAATGAGCTCCACAGTCACACAGTCACTGGTGTTGTTTTGGTCTCTCTCTCTGTGGTGAAGTATTTTTACCGCGTCCTCAGGGCAGCTCTGAACTTAATGGGAAGCGAAGGCTTGTCCACTATGGTTAGTGTGTGTACATTTGTGTTTCTTGGTGTGTGTGTGTCCTAGTTGTTTACCATGCCCCCTTTCACTCAGCTCCTCACACCCTCCAGCTCTCAGAACATGGACTCATCCCTACGACGGCGAATGTGACGTGCTGCTCTCTGATTGGCCGCGGATTCGCTGTGGCCTCCCCGTTCCTCCAATCAGCGCCCAGGCTCGGTGTAAGAGGTGAGCCTCAGTTAAACCGAGACCCCGACATCATAGTGACGTAAAGAGTGACAGCGTTTTTCAGGAACTGTATCCTCAAACATCCGTGCTTTGCATTTTTATTTCGGCACCATAAAAGGAATTCTCCCAAGGCGTCGTCGCAAATCCCCACGATTCACTGATAATAAATGTGCACATGCTTTGGATTCATTTAATCCCTTATGTTACAGTGGTTTTCCAGTTGCTTTCAGTCAACACTAAAGCCACTTTAGCAAAACCTTTCATACCCTCTATATTATCAACATGAATCTTTACCAAACACTTCAAATGTCATGCATGCCGCCGCTGTTTGTCTCTGTAATGTAATGTACGGTGGCCTGGACGGTTCTCAACACAAATCCAAAAGGAAGTGGAATGAAAAACCAACTAAGAAGAAGCGAGAGTGAACAGACGCTGAGAAGAAACAGTGAGAAACTGTTTCATAACTAAGTAATTTAAGTTAGATTTTCACATTTATATACTCCAGCTAATGTTAGGTATTAGATTAAAAGATATGTTTAAGCCGGAGCCGCCTTCGTTGTGGTTTAAAGTATATGAAATATATAACGTGTACAGTTGGTCTTCATAAAATCAGACAGACTGAAGAATATGTTGAAGTTGTCAGCGTAACGTTAGATGTACATAAATATGACTTACATATCAAACATTCGTTCTTTAGCTTCCATTTTGACGTTTGCATTTCTGCCCTCATTCTGTTTTAGGGAAATGTGAATGAGAAAGAAGTTGACAGATTTTGGAAAATGTGCTCAGTGTGAAAGTCATGAAAAAGTTTGGTCCACACAGACTTCTGTTTCACTGACAGAAAGTGTTCGCCGCAGAGGTGTTTATGTGTGTGCGTGAGTCCCAGTTGTCCACCGTGAGCATGCATCATCTTCAGGTACAGCCCCGTCAGCAGGTTTCCTTTATCAAGGCCTTTCTTCTGCTGATCATTGTGACTCCGAGGAGCT
>JAPQRN010000010.1:1421973-1455210 GCA_037367275.1 Coranthus polyacanthus
CATTTTCTTTATGGCACCTTGTGTTATGGTACCATAATCATGCCAGTGCCACCGGAGCGCCCCGGGCATAAATCTTTATAATCCCCTCCTTCGCACGATGCAGCGGGAGATGTGGCGGAGCTGCTGCCTCTGTTTCAAATGGCCGCTTGAGCTGTCAGTCAAAGTACCTCATCATTCAACGGTATCACGGATGGAGAGATGTTGGAGGGAGGAGGAAAGGAGCATGCCTCCTCAGGTGCTACCGAGCCAGCTCCCCCTTCAGACGGGCTCAAGACAAACATTTTAACGCACCTGAAAATGTGGTTCCATACATTAAATCTACAACTAGGGCTGGATGATGAAGTAATCATCTTGACACAGAGTTTTCTTGTAATATGTGGTGGACAGAGCACCTACTGGCTAAAGATTTTTATTTGTATGTCAAATTCCAGTGTCGTGCCGTGACTCCATGTCGTTGTTTGGCACTAGAAATTTTTAAACCGGATGTTAAGAAGCAGGTTTTTAGGCTGAAGTAGATGCAAAAAACAGGTGACAGTTATTCACAAAACAAACCCAGGGAATTCAACCAAGTTATGACATGTAGCCATCTGGCAACACAGGGTGGAGCTGACCAATCAGAGGAGACTGGACTTTTGGGGAGGGGGCAGCCGATCCTAAACAGGAAACCCGATTTGTTCTGTGTAGGTGTGAAAATGCTGAATGAGTGACACAAAAATCCATCCATTCATCCATCTTCTTCCGCTTATCCGGGTCTGGATCGCAGGGGAAGCAGCCTAAGCAGAGAGACCCAGACTTCCCTCTCCCCTGGACACGCCTGGAACACCTCACCAGGGAGAGGGAAAGGAAAATATCACAGTTAAAAGAGCTCCACTTTGTACAGTAACTAATCATTTAAACATACAAAAGCAAAAAGCTGTTTCATGGGGACTTCCGGTCATGCTAATTTTTGATTGTGGTTATCAGATCACTCATAAAGCTGAAAAACGAAGCATAAACTTCTTGATCCAACGAGCTCATGGCTGCGCACGTTCCTGGCTCTTCGCCTATGGATGGACAGCCAGCACAAATGACAGAGGCAGAAAATGAAGCGAGGAAAAGACCGGATAGGCAAAAGTGGCAGGCAGATGGATGGAACGGAAGGAAGAGGTGGAGAGAACACCCCCATCCCACCCCAAAAGGTTGATGAGTGAGGCACAGACAGAGATGGAGTGAGAAAGTAAATGAAGAAATACAGAGTTGATGAGTGAGGAAATGATGAATGGGCTGAAAGACAGACAGATGGGCCGGCTCCATCAGTGAGCTGTGTGGCAGAGAAATGGAAAGAAACGACTGCTTACGAAGCCAAAGACGATTATGATGATGATGATGATGACACATAGACGCACACATAATGTTAAGTGCCCAGAGGCCAGAGTCCGCCTTTTAAATAGACCTCGTATTGAAAGAAAAGTACGTGTAATAATCTAAATATTAGCAGTAAAACCCTTTGGCTCATGTTACGAGGACACAAACAAGAGAGTGATTTAACAGAGCAAATACAATAAACTGATGTGTGTGTGTGCGTCTGTGTGAGTGTGTGTGCAGTGGTGTAAGAAGTATTCAGATCCTTTACTTGAGTATAAGTACTAAAACTCCACTGCAAGTGAAAGCTCTGCATTCAGAACCTCGTGTAAGTATTATCAGCAAAATGTATTTTGGGTATGAATAGTAAAAGTAGTCACTGTGCAGTAAAATGGTCCCTGTTTTCTATTATGTGTTGTTTTTGGATTCATATTGCTGCTCCATGTTTTATGTTTAAAGCTGAACTACTTTATATGCTGTTGGGTATTTTGATCTAATGCATCATATTGTAGAAGATCATACGTCCTGTGAGAACCGCGTATCTCTAAAAAGTCAACTTTTCATGAGCTCAGAAAAACAGGCCCGTTTTCAGGCTTTGTGCATTTTCCAGCAAATCCGCGAGGGTGTTTATTTAGGGACACTTAATCCTTCAGTTCATCACAAACGTTCAGACGTTCAGCGCATGGTTTACACAGGACAGGAAGGTCAGACAAATGCAGTGGAGTAAGAAATACAGCATTTGCCCCTGAGATGTAGCGTAAACTTCTTTTATACATGTACTTAAGGGCAGTACGTGTGTAAAAGTACTTAGTTACATTCCACCACTGGACATGTCTACTCATTCAAGGAAGTAAAATGAAATGGAAAGAGGACTATTTCCTGGATATGTAACAGGAAATAAACGGATTGAGTCAGATTAGCATATTAGCCTTTACCCCTTAAAGGAAGAATATGCAACATTTCCACATTAAAGTATCTAAAAACAACATAATGTGAATATAAGCCATTTTAAAAACAACACGAAAAGACTAATTTGCTAAAATACAGATCAGATTATACATGTTACATACTTTTTTTTGACCTGTGCTTTTACATTATAGCAAATGTTTCCAACAATGCTTGAATTCAGAGAAATCTGTAATTTTATTCAATGCAACAGCCCAGGGTCTCTTTGACTAACATTAACATTTAACGTTACTTGAGGCTATTTCATTAGAATGAAATGGCATAATGTGAATATACATCACGAAATATATCAGATTTAAACTTGAATGCATTAAATTCCATTTACAAGAGTCACATCAGATAGAGCTTCATCGGCAACGGTGGTAAAAACAACAACTCCCATGATCCCGCACTCCTTCGCAACGTCATCTGCGGCTTTTGTTGACTGAGATACAGATATACAGTATGGACTGAGAGACCTCTTGCTGCAGAAGTTACAAAGCCTACTGTGCATTTAAAACGAATAAAGACCTTCATCTCTTTGTATATTTTTTGTTTCCTGCAGTTTCAGCCTGATTAGCACAGTTTTGACAAACACGACCCCTTTTAAATGTCACTGAACCATTTGGTGATGGAAACTGTTTGTTCTTCTCATGTTATTTAATGTATTATACATCTCTTTTTTACCATAATATATGACACGTTGTCATATTATTGTTATTTTTATTTAGGGTGCCCATCAGGCCCTTTTGCTGATGGAAACCAGCCTTTCAGCTAACTCGGGTACATTTACCTTTTTTTTGAATGTTGATTGATGTACACTGTCCCTTTTTTTCAAACAAAGAATGAATGAATGAATGAATGGATGAATGAATGGCACTCAGAGTCAGATCTCCTCAGGCTTCTGTAAATTCATCCCCGACCCCGTGATGAGCGGTCACATGTTGACGTTGTCTCATTTTAAGAGGCCGCGGGTCAAAAATGTCGGAACCCACTGCTCTAGATGCCTCTCTGTTGTGATACGTGACTCACGGTTACATCACACAGACTCATTAGCCTTACTTGGCTCTCATAGTGGAAAAGAGGAATTTTGCCCAACAAATAAATCAATACTTCCAACACCTCACTTGCCCCGTTATGCAGTCTGTTTGTGATGTAAGCACCTGGCATTTAGTGACCCCCCCTTTCCGTTTCTCTGTTATACAAGACACACACATACAAAAACACAGACACACACACAGAGCCATAATGGAGCAATTATCCTCTCCAGCTCCGATCTGCTCCTCTGATTGTAATTTGCATTTATTATTAGCCTTCAGGCTGCCAGAGGCTGTGAGGCGTGAGGATGGATCGTCATACACCACATCACACTGATAGACCTGCACAGATGCTTTATAATCACTTGTGCCACAGGACACTAACACGAGCATCAGTGTGCCACGTACATCTAAAAAACATACACAAACATGCAAATAGGAACCGAACGCTCACTTGCGTACACGCACCACAGATGAAGTCGTCATGACAGCATGGTGTTGCTTCGTTTTTTCGTTAATGCTAATCCCTGTTAATGACACTAGTGAGTGCAGTATGTTCGGCGGCGTTCCATCGCAGAAATACACGCTTCACTTTACAGACTGCGATGTGCATTCATGTCCCTTTTCCTGGTTTCTCGTTGCTGTCAAGATGGCCTCAGGGCTCATCATATGGAAATTTGTGTGAAGCAGAGTCTCTCAAGGCACATACAGTACATACTCAACCCGCCAGCCGCCTAATGGATGTGCCATGGCGCTCTCACACACACACACACACACACATGCACACACACACATGCACACACAAAGAGAATGTGCCGGGGCTCAGCGAAGTGTGAAATGACTCTGTTATCATGTCGTCTGTGTGGAATATATTTTCCCATCCACCTTCTGTGGCAGGTGTGCCCGTGTGCGCCTGATGGGCTGCTGTGTGTGTTTGGCTCCCCTTTGTCGGGCAGGAAAAGGGGGTCTCCATTAAAAACAAGGTGACAGTGGCAGAGCTGTGTTTGTTGCTCACATTCCGCGTTAGTGGCATTTGACATCAAAAGACTATAGCTTTGCTAAAATGGAGATCAGATCGCGCGTGGGCGAAAGATCGGGAAACGTGGCCCGGATTAATGGAAGGAGGGGTCTCTATTGGACCTACAGTGTAGATTTCTGAACCAACAGACAACATACATACTCATACGTATCTCATTTTGGAGGGGGTCCTAAATATGAAGCTCTGCAGCATCAAGAGATTAATTTAATTTGGCAAGATAATGAAGCCACGCAGAGAGGTTGGGTGATCTCCATCCCTTATACACTGTTCAGGGTCAAGTTTCACCAGGTTTGACATTCGACAGCAGTATACATACATTATGAGATAAGATTCAAAAGACAGGAGGGAGACTATGTTGATGTTTACACAGACGGTATGCTGAAATCTGATGGAAAACATTAGCTTTTTACATTGCAAGAATTGCTGTAAGGAACTGACTGAGTGGATGTTGTCCTACTGTCCGCTGGGATAATAATGATAATAAATAATAATAAATACACACATTGTATAGCGCAAACCGGTGCAGGCTCTTTTCAAAACACACATGCACATGGTTCATGTCTTCATGCATGAGAGAGATCCCACGGGAGCCCCGAGTCCGAGCAACTTCACTGCGCTGCCTAATTGATGTGGGTTTCTTTATACGTAGGTGTGCGTGAGAGAGAAAGAGGCTCACCTGTCTCTCAACAGTAGCTCAAACTCTGACATAAAATTAACAAGCATGCCAGTCAAGTGCTAATTCAGACTCGGCGGGACGTCTGAGACTTCAGCCTGTCAGTCTGACAGTTTATATCAGTTTATGTCTTCCTGAGATTTTAAGACAACCGTGAAACAACACGGCCAAGAGCTGAGAAGACCTGAACCTGTTAGTCACACACAGTAACTTAAGCCTTTGTCTTTCTCTCTCATTCACCCTCACATAGACACACACACAAACATTGAAGACGGAGGGCAGCCCTTTCGATGTATGCACAGCTAATGTAGCAGTTACAGCTACTTATTGAATGAAAAATGGCCGACATGCAGGGTGGGCAGAAACATTTAAGTTAAAGGGGGTTGGAAGAGAAGAATTAGAAGGCTGAGAACATGACGTTTTTTTGTGGATTTAACGTACGTAACGTTTTGGTTATTATTTCCGCAATGCAACCAAATCAACCTTTTCCTATCATTGAAAACTGAAGCGAAAAGAGACAGCAGAAGAAATTATATGGGTGGTAATTAAATACCCAACACAGAAATAGAAACACAGTTTAACTAATATAAAATAAAATAATTCTTCTTATATATCAAGCTCACCTTGTTGTGCCCTCTAAAACTCAAGGGACTGGTTTTGCTGTTTTGATACTGGACAATACATTAATAATAAATGATGTAACGCTGGGTTTCAGCCAAATATTGATTTCTGCCCACTTTAAAAATATTTATCGGCCACAACTGTGATTAGTTTTTTGGTTTTTTTTTCAAGAAACGACATACCTTTGCTCTCAGTGCGGACATATATTATGTATATGTGCTTGTTTGTGACTGTTTGATCCAGAGAAAAGCATCTGCAGGTTTACATAATCTGACATGAGCGACACCATCACTTTTTGGTAACACTTGAACGCAGCATTGACTCGGCGTTGCTCCGTTACTATGGCAACGGCTGTTTACTTTCCAGTTGCCCCGTTTTTGTTTGGCTTTTGTTTTGTTTTTTGTTTACAACCGTTAGATAGTTAACTGAGATAACCTCAAAACAGTCATTCGTTTAGAAAAAAGCCTCTGAATTTCAGATATTAAGACCTTCAGCTGTAGTCACTTGATCTTCCTCAATGAGCAGGTAAACGGCGAGTATCGACTACAACACAAGCTAACCGATGCTAATCCGACGGATGCTTTGTACTTAGCTTAGCCGCTAATTTAACATAACTATAAGTAGCTAAACTTGTAAATCTGCCATGAATGTTGACCTTACCTAAAAGTCCAAAAATACGACAACAAATGGAAACCTTTATGAAAAAAGTTGTATTTTAATCCTCAAGTTTTAATTTTTTTTTTATTTAAATGAATACAGAAATAGAGGTTCAGACATGGCGGAAAATAGACTCGAGTGCAGTTCACAGAAACAGGTAAATATTATATCTGTTTAATTGCAACACCTGAGCTTTAGTTTTGTGTCTTTGTGATAGTTATATGTTGTGTTTGGATTTTCTTTTTTTCCTCCTCTGACTGGGTTTAGCTGGATGTGGAAACGTCCTCTGCTCCCGATGAGACACACAAACCCAGTGGTAAGAAAAGTTTTATCATCACGAGGTGAAACAAACGTTTTAACTTCAGCTCCAACTTGTGCTGGATCCTTCTCCACCAGCACACGAAACGTGCACGTTTCTGAAATGTGGGGAATGCAGAGAAAGTCATTCTGATGTTTAGTGGAGTACATGTATAAAGCTGCGTAAAATTGAAATATTCAAGTAAAATCCAAGTACTTCACATTATAATATTGTTGATAATGGCTTCCTGTAGGAATAACACATCCTCCTCCACCGTCTGAGCCCCTTCCCACACATGAAGAAGAACCGACTGAAGAAGAAGGTGTTGAAGACCTGCAGGCTCCAGTAATGCTGATGATCAGGGTACAGACACACAGTGGTTATCTTCAATAGTTATTCCAAGTTTCATTGAAAAGATTAGTTAATTAGTTAATTGACAGGTTTTTTTTTGTTTTGTTTTTAGATCCATTAAATGTTTTTAACAGTTAAATGCAGCAGAAAAATGAAATACACCCATATGATAGAAACTAAAGTTGTTGTATGGTTTCAGTTCCTCAGAGCCGTGCAGGACAGAAACTTTTATGTTGCCAGCCACCTGTGTCAAAATAGTACGTATCCTTTATCACCATCCGTTAAATCTGTCCGTCAATAAGTCATCCACGTTCTCCTCTCCTCGTTCCAGTTCTCATCTATGAGCCGAACAACCCAGAGGCCGTGGAGTTTCTCAAGCTGATCCACAAGAAGCTGCTGGAAGGTGAGAGTCCTCCTCATCACACACTCACGCTCAAACGTTAGGTTTAATGCATTCAAGGAACTTTCCCCTGACTTACCTTCATTTCATGGAGACTTAAGCCCAGTTCAGACCAAAGACTCACAACTAGACTAAAACTTGCAAAGCGTTGGTCTGCAACCCGCCAGTTTACGTCGGCTCGACTAGACGAGGCGGTTTCCATAGCAACGACTCTCTTTACTGCCACTCTAACCGCCGCCTTAACAGGCTTTTTGTAGCTGGATATCATTTATAGCATCTTAAAACATGAATGAAGATAGTGAGTTACTTATAACAGTTGAGATTCTAGTATTGATGAAACAAAGAAAACATAAAAAATGAGAAGGTTTTCCCAGAGCGGTTCTATTGTTCAGAAGACGGTGTCGCCTCTAAATGCTAACTAATGAGACAGGATTTTTGGGGAACGGCTGATGGTGATGATGACACCGCCCATAAATACTGAGACAAACAGAGATCATACATCACTGCATTCCAAAACCAGAGTCGCAGGCGACGCCATCAGCTGCTTGAGTCAAGCTGAGACCGGCCAGTTCACAAGATGAAATTTCTCCCTTCACCATCTTAAGAATGGTTTTGTCCGGTTGTGAATCTTTGATCTGAAGTAGACTTCTTAGGTTTTTTATACATTTTTATTAACTTTCCTCTGACTTAGATTCATTTCGTGCAGGCCTGCTATAACCACAACATGCCTTAACCCAATACCTTGCCCTTATCATAACCTTAAAGGTCCAGTGTGTGATATTTTGTGGCATCTAGTGGTGAAGTTGCAGACGGAAACCAGCGGAATATCAGCGGAATAACTGCAATAAAAAAACAACAATTTTTGTGTGATTATACACTAATGAAAACATAATTAGGAATATTATGTTCCACTTCTGCAGTTAGATATTCCTAAATCTCTACGCCCTGGACCTTTAAAACCAAGTCTTAACCCTCGAACTGAATGATTCACGTTGTGGAGACTTGCTTTACGTCCCAGTGTGAATATGATTAAAAAGTTTGTCACTGGAGTTTCTCAAACACACTTAACAGTATGTGATGCCTTTTTCCAGTAGAGCAAGAGGAGGAACAGGACAACGAGAACGATGATGAGGAAGAAGAAGATAATGACGAAGATGATAACGATGATGAGGAGGAAGAGGATAACGACGATGAAGACGATACAGAGGATGAAGACGATGACACCGAGGGCGACGATGAATCAGACAGCGACGATGAATCAGACAGCGATGATGAATCATACAGCGATGATGAAGTCTTCAAGTTCTTACGTTTCTCTGCCTCCTCTTACTTGCCTTCAGATGACGACGAAGAGGAAAACCCGGCAGTCGTCTCTCACACATAAGAGCAGAGATCGCTGTTACTAACGTCTGTTATGTATACAATGCACTTTTCCTGTTTCCTGTGAAAATAAAATGTTCGTTGTGAGCAAAGCAGAGTCCTTTGTCTCATGAAAACACAAAAACTTAAACAAACTTAAAACTCAAACTGCACATCCAATACATTTTTCCCAGAGGCAGTTTCAGACTTTTTCAGTTGATTTAGTTGTGTGTTCAAATGGTTGTATTTCTGATTGACAGCTGTAATGGCCAGTCACAGTCCAGAATCTGTCAGCCACACAGAGCGCATCTAATCCCTGTGTAATAATGGTTGTTTGTAAAGACTATTCTCACAGGGTTCACCTGAACCCCTCCATAACAGATACACCATACTGATTCACAAGCAAGTTGCAAATGTCCTTCCCTTATTCCTTATCTGAAGAAACTTAGCATCAAAGGAAATTTCATAAAATGTATCTGTGTGAAGCAGCAAACATGTTGCAGCCCAGATGGACATTTAGAAAGAACGGAATTTCTTTTCAAGGGCGATGCACTGATGTAAAATGTATCCAACGTAGGCACAACCGTGTCGATGCTCCCCTTGAATGCTATCAGAGCTCTCGTGATCAGAGATTAAAGTCCTGATGATCAGTGACAGATGAACACACTGAGAGGAAACACCCAGACTACGAGCAGAGTGGCTCACTTACAGATCCAGGCCTCGTCTCACATTTACCCATAACTCAGTTCATTTTAATTTCACTGTGTTATGATCAGCCTGAGTGGCAGATAAGAGTATGACCGGGTCGACCCATATGAGAATATCTGAATAATCACTGAGCGATGCACCAAGCACATGAGACAACATGACAGAAAACTGGTCCCCTGCACAAATGTAATACTGTTATTATTTAAATACCAACAGGGACGAAAACGTACACTGGAAATTAATTCACATATGCGGTTTAAATGCAAATACTGTAGCACGTGAATACGCAGAGAATGAGCAGGACAAAACCTACAGACGTCAACAGTATAATACACCGAGCAGCCGGTAGCTCAACGAGGACTCGGAGGCCATGAATGTCAATGTGTCACGCTCACAGTGGTTCCATCTGAACAGCGACCTAACGCACGGCGAGGATAGGAATAACCAAGCAGACAACAACACAGCAGCTTAAACCGAACAAACACAGCTACAGAAACAAAGACATGAAACGCCACCAGCAGAGGATGAAAGCACAAGCAGCAGCTGTTACTTAGTTTGTGTGGTAACATAATGACGTGTCGAAATCCACTGAAAAGGCCCCTGACAGCAATAGCGGCGCAATCTGACAGCAAAAGATGTCTAACGCTAATGTATGCTCTGTGTTTCTGCTACATACACAAACAACACAACGCAAAACTCTTATTGCACGAATCAACAATTGCCTTTTATTTGTGTTTGCTTTCAGATCATACCCGAAGTCAGTCAAAATGGAAAAAAAAAAAAGAAAAACGACTGCGCATTCCTTACAAACTACATCCAAAAAATGGAAAAGGCCTTGTTCAGAATACGTAGCTCCAGAAAAGAGTTTATAATACAGTAATACAGGCGGTCTAGATTATTGCATATTGTAGGTGGTCTAAAGTGACTGGAATAAAAAGTCTCCTCTTCTCTGAAATTCCCATTGGGTTAAACTCTCTTTGTCCTGCTTCCCTTGTTGTCATTCCATGAAGAAAACACATGGTTCTCGGTGCTGAAATTGTGATGAACTTCTTCTACCCGTGTCCTTCTGGTTCACCAGTGCATCGTAGTGCAGGTGTGTTTCCCCCTTTGTCTCAGTAAAAACAAGACTAAATACACAACGCCTGAGTCGTGCTTTCAGCTGAAAATTGCAGCCTCTCCTGAGTAGTGGACGTTCATGGGTCGCTGCCACCTCGTGAAGCTGCCCGGTGACGGATCTCGGGACTGGATTAGCTGCTAGGTGTTGAAGGATGGTCGTTCCAGTTTAACACAGATGCTTCCTTCACTCAAACCGTCTGTCGTCTTTGTCCAGAATGTGTACATTGCTCCTCCTTCGCCTTCAGCGGCAGGTGACCTGACCTGAGGAACTGGATTTCCTGTGTTGAGCCACGGACTTGTGGATCAGTTGATAGTCTTTTTGGTTGGTGTTGTTGTTTTTCGAGTGTTCCTCACCCACACTGACCGTCAAAGGAGAGAGGGTGCCTTATGCAGAACATCTTGTAAAGCCCCTTGAGGCAAATTTGTGATCAGTGATACTGGGCTGTGTAAAATTCGCTTGATTTAACTGCATATACTTCGTTGCTCAGCTTGTGTTTGGGTTTTTTTTTTATCCTGTCTTGGTCTAAAGAGTGTTTCAGGGTCTAAAACTCTTTGTCAGTTTCTGCTGCCACGTAATGTTGTCATGCCTATTCTCTTCCTCTCTGCTGTGTTTTTCTTTACTGTGTTAATGAAGTTGGGGTCGTCACAAGTTTTAAGCAACTACGTGTCAGTTCCTTTAATAAGCGAATGCATCGTTCATTTGCACCAGTCGCTGCTTTTCCACCTCTTTGGACTGAAAGCAGTCTTCAAAAGGCACCACAGTGTCGTCTTTGTCCTCTTATCTCTGTCTCTTTGCTAATGTCAAACAACTCATATTGACGAGAAGTGAAAGCTTGTTGTTTGACGTCATCAGTGTGGTATCAGCAGAGTTACAGTTTGTCAGAGAAGCAGGGGCTTTGCTTCTGTCCTCTTCGCCGCTCTCCAATGTTGAATCATCGTTTTGAATCATTATTATATTTATTGCCACATCTGTGAGCAAAAACGTGGGGAAGTTAGAGGAGATAATACGTAATCACCTGAAAAGCTTAAAAATAAAAGTCGCTAAAGAAGTTGACTGAAGACCAACTACGACCATTAGATCAGGAGAAGCTCCTTCAGTTTTGATGCTCTCCACATTCACTTCACATGAATTCGGATTAGATGGCGTCTGCAATGACTTGGCTGCTCGGCTTCTATTTGAGTCTTTTTTTTTATCTTTTTTACTATATTCAGTGCTTTGAGATGACTTTGCGTTGTGATTTGTGTATTTGAAAAATGTGACTGTAAATGAATGTGTTTGTGAAACCAGCCTGTTGAGGAACTCTGTAGCTCAGACATAACTTCCTGTTTGCCTCAACAGGCTGGTTTCACAAACATTCATTTACAGTCACATTTTTCATGCGATTTCGGCCTTTGAAAGCTTCACTTAACCTTCCTCTTCTCAAAAGAGCCACTTACACAACACAACAAGTACTTACCTGTATGAATGACGTCAATGCATCTTTGTGACGATAATCAAGCTTGTTTTTTCTGTATTTTGCGCAATATAGCTGCTGAATCAGTCTGTTCTAACCCATTGTGTAATAGTATCAGACAATGAGATATTCTCATGTTGCTACAGAGGTTTATGAATCATCTACTGTACAGGCTTGACCTGCTATGTGACCAAAAACTCTGATTAATTTGCAGCGGTTGAATGAACATAATGGCTGCAGATTCAGTGGACCAGGACACAGGCATGACAGTGAGGACGGTCAACGTCTTCCAGGCTGGATCCATTTTGATGTCTCAGTGTTATTGTCCATGTCAAGGTTACAGAAGGGCCGTGGGTCGCAGGGAACAAATTGTGCTGCATGCAGCGTTGTCATCTCATGAAGGTGAATATTACAGTCATGGGTGATTGTAAAATGGTAGGCGTTCGCTGCTAAATCACACATGCGTGGAATTCTCTCCCCACCGCTTGGCTCTTTACTGTTTATTCTGGATTAAGACGCACCTGCAGAGCTTCCACAGGTCCACTGACACAGAATCAATCAACACAATGTGCGACCTCAAGATAAAGAGATGCTTTACTAGGCGTTGTGGACGTGCGTCTGTTGTTTCTGGCGCCCATGAAGTCAGTGGTGTTTTTCCATCAAGGTCAATTTATGTGCAACTCAGTCAGAAGACATTTCACATTCAAGACTCCGTCCTTTTTCTTTTTCTTTTTTTTTTCTTTTTTCCTGTGACACCCACCCACCCACACCTGGAGACACACACACACACCCACACACACACACACACACACACACACACACACACACACACACACCCACACAGACACACACTCAGGGGTGGGCATACGTCACTGGTGTTTTTCCTTTTGCTTTTTAGGCTTCTCAAAGTGGATTGTGGCTGTCAGTAGCACTCAGGGAAGCTTCATTAGTCGTCAGAGGGAGGCAAGGCTGTGACTCACGCCTGCGTGAAGAGACCAATGGGCAGCCGATGCGTGAGATTATAAATAACGAATAAAAAATATTCTTGAGGGAGAAAGGGTCACTTGCGCGCTGCTGGATGAGATTTTACTTGTGCGCTCTATTGGTATTCCGCCTCCGCCACCGCTGGACTGTTTCTTGTCGTGCCTTGGGTGGCAATTTTAACATCTGGTTCTAGTTTCTCTGGACGCGACAACCTGTGCGCCTGTGAGCCGGTAAGATGCCTCCTTCTTTCCCTCGATACTGTGCGCAAATAGATTGATACAGGCTTCCTTACAGACCGAGAGCCGGTTGTTAGAGGGTGCCTGGGGTTTGGGGATTAGATCGTCGGACTAATACAAGTTTGTTTTGGATAAAGCCGCAAGAAAGCGAGAGAAAAATTAAAGGTTGCGATTCGACGTGGCGTTTAAAAAGAATTAGTCTCAGATGAGTGACAGGACGAATTCATTAGTTGTTCAGTCTGTTTCTCATACCGCGATGACATTGAGTGATGATGGGCTTTGCTTGTTCAAAGCTCAACTTAATTGAAATGTCGATTGCTGCGTCAATAGGTAAATGACGTAGAATATGCGTGTGGATTATTACAGTTGCATCTTTAAATAAATAACTCTTGTTTAAGGTCGGTTGCGTTTTTTTTTTTTCTTCCCCTTTTTATCCATTTTTTTTAATACATCAAGCTGAACATGTCTTCTTTGATTGCCTTGTTTTTAATCCACAGAAATATGAGCTGTGTTGTTGAGCTCACGGATATTTAATTGTCTGGTGCCACGACGTCTGGGGAAAAATGAGAATTTCACCAAACAAGCCACGAGAACTTAATGTGACAGGAACATCTAAAAGCCAACAAGTTTCCTTCACATTTGCTCCGTTTTATAGACATCGCTGTGAGATATAGGAGGCCCGTGAGAGTTGAACCGCAAATTAAACTTAACATCTATAAAAATGAATGTCCATATACACGTATGCAATGACTCCAAAAGTCGCCTGTTTATCCCGATGTGCGTCTTGCTTGTGCGTCCTGCGCAATTCGCTCAGAATATAAAGCTTTGCGACGCACAGTCGGCGAATGCCATCATTTTTTTTTTCTGATCGCACCCTGTCCTGCCAATCGAACCGATTTGATTTATTCCAAATATATTTAAAGTGTGAACTGGATACGCTGACCTGGCCCGCTCCTAACCCTGGACCGTTTTGTTTGCAGCTGATTTATTTTCCACTTGGGAGATCAGATATCCAGAACGAACGGCTGTAGGGATAACACGGGACTGATGGCCACGTCTGAACCGAGAGCCACCGGCGGGGACCAGGACCCCAACTCTGCCAATTTAAGACCCCCGTCCACAAGTAGGTCCCCACTCTCCTCCTCCTGTTAATAACACCGTGATCATGCATCGACCCCCGGGGGTAAATTCTCGTTAAGGCTGTCCCTCCTCAGAGCGCTCAGGTTGTACTTACAAGGGCTCAGTGCCTTGCTCAAAGACACTTCTGCAACGTGATCTATTGCCTACACGAGGGCTACCCCCCCCCCCCCCCTCCCCAGAAGATAAGTCGCACACCTCTCTCTCCCTCTGTCTGCCTCTCTGTCTCTCTCTCCCCTCCTTCTCCGTCTGATAAAAGCCAGTCTCGCCCGGGCCATTTGCTGTGTGCGCTCCGTCGTTAATCATTCTGGTTAAAAACAGAGCCATCACAGCTGCCTGTCGCTGTCTGGCAGATCAGCAGCGCGCACCGAGCACTGGCCCCGGCGCACAAATAATGCGCCATTAAGGCTGCACGTTGATATTTATGATGATCCATGCTTTATACCGCACAAAACGTTTTTTTTTTTTTTATATAATAAATGTTTTTTTTTCTAATAACCAAAAAAAATCGTATTTGAATAAATTGTTGCGCATTTTTTGCGACAACTCTTTTGTTATCCAGGATTTCATCTTCTTTTTAAGGATCATTTCGATATCCTATACGTGTGACAAAGAGCCCTCTATTTATGTTCGAAGGCTTATATGTCATAATTTATCTTATCTCGTTTTCCAGACTGTTAGAAAGGCCCTCAAGGGTGCAGGCTGTAAAGATTAGCTGCTCCTGGAGAAATGTTTTGCTGATATTTTTTTGTAAAAAAGAATGAAAAGATTGCTTGAATATAATAGTGCTGAAAATATACGCGAACCCGTGAGTTAATTAATCATTTTAAGCCTCTGCACAAAATCGACTCCATTATGGGGCGTTTGAGCAGCCATCTGAAGTGCAACGCAGGGAAATAATTACGTTTTGTCTCCAGCCAAATGTTAAAGGAAATAGAGCCAGTGTTCATTTTCGATTCGATATTTATTCTATCGAATGAAATATATTTGGCATCCCCTTTGTCGTGGCCCCTGGGTATCAATAAACATTTCTAAAAATTCTCAGACTTCCACGGAAAAGCCCATTAAAAAGATGATGTTTGTTTTGTCTGACTTGCTCGTATACCTCTGCTGAATGTTGCCATTATCTCTCTGCCACGCTCCATCTCACGCCTGGCGGCTTGTGGTGTCTGTGCGTGCGTGCGCGTGCGTGGGTGTGTGTGCGTGCGTGTGTGTGTGTGTGTGTGTGTGTGTGTGTGCGTGCCTTGGCCTCAGCACCTCGAGCGGCTTTCTACTTTCTCTCAGAGTGAAATTGCATCAGTAAATTTAAATACTCGCTGTTTTTGTTTGGAAAGTTTTCCATCAGGTGCGGCCGGGCCTCTCCACGCCTCGTGCGCTCTGCTTCTTCGGCTTCATTTCTGCTCACGCATGTCCGAGCTCAGCGCGTGCATGTGCTTGTGTGTGCGTGTGTGTGTGTGTGTGAGAAATAGACGCACTGTGGGTTTCTGCATCACGCCCGCTATAGAATTCCCGACCACAGACATTACCAGCTCGCTCCAGTCACATACTGTGTTTCACTCAATTAATTTCTGCCCTCCTCCGTGAGCTCATTTCACGGGTGTTAATTCCAGTCCGCCCCTTGGCTGGGTGTGTGTGAACCAGCGTGGATTTGCCGTTCGGGCCACTATCTGTCCCCATTGATTGAACTTAAATCGGAAGTGTTATGTAAGTCTCACGACCACTGACTGTTGCGGTAAATAAAAACAGTGCAACTTTTGGCCTCAGCTCGGAGGGAAAACAAAAAAACACAGCAACAACAACAAAAAAAAAACACACACAAGCCAATCACATTCCCCGACCCTTTAACGACCACGTGAAAATTCCACAACTGGGTTCACCTTTTCCTGCACCTCAGCCATTCAAAGTCACGCACCCGGCCAAGAGCTGCATCACGCTTCCACTGTGCTCTCTGTGCTTCACCAGCTTTATCCATCACCCGCTCATTCACGTCGCTCCCGCGGCCTGTTCTCCAGAAACTCAAACGTTCATTCTGTTTTAGCCTACGAATATGCGTGGATGCACGGATGCACGCGGAAACTGGGGATGAAGATCTGTGGTAAGTTTTTGGGAACGAGTCGTTTAATTTCACCAAACATGACACCTTTTTTTTTCCCCCCACGTATGCCATATTTAAAATGCTATTTGGCAAGAACCACATTTATTTTTTTGTTTGTTTTGCTTCATGAATCTTAGCTGTCATGGCTGTTATGTAGCCTACTATACACTATTTCTACTTGGTATTTCATGTTCATTTTACCTTTAAGATCGCTGTTATTCTTTTTTTTTTTAAATAAATAAAGCCTAAAGGTTTTGAGGCCCTCTAAAATAGGCCATTAGAACAGGGCCATCCATGACTGTCATTGTGCGTTTCCATCCTCTGAAGGTCAGTAGGCATTAGCCTGTAGGTCTGAAGATGAGAGCCTCTGATCACACCCCCCCGACCCCTCCTGAGCCCCCCACGTCTTTTCCATTTCACCACAGGAGAAAAATCACGGAGACAACGCGGGCAGGAGGGTACGATGCTCAGAATCTCCAGCAAAAAATAACCTGTACACAGAAGAACGTTTTAATTCCCGTAAAGCTGATTGACAGCGGATGTGACGTTGCAGGGAAGGCGCGTTTTCGCCACGATTCGATGGAATTCGACGCACTTTTAACGCAGAAATGTCCATTTCTAGATATACGTGTGTATTTCTTGTCGTGCGGCTATGTAAAGTGACCTGATGCGGTGTAAATAGGACATTGGCTCATTTGTTATGTCAGGAATCGATTTAGACCAAAAGGTAATGGCAAACTGACCGAGCACAATATGGTTTTAAATGGGATTAAACGACATTTTAATTGGCTTAAATATTACTATATGTAGATCAGGGCAGTCACATTCTCTAATATCGATTTCGGGTGAAACATTCAAAAGTTTCCATTGGAAAACTTGACACATATTTACGCTTGCAGATAACATCACTGACTCTTCCGCCCTTTGCATTTAGTGTTTTTTTTTTGTTTTTTTTTCCCGGGCCCTGTCATTGTTCTGTACATATAGAAGGCCTACATGCAGAAAAACATATCGATCATGAAGTTCAAACCTTTACACAGTAGGATGTGGACGGACGGGCCGCTGCAGGGCTCGTCTGCGCATCCTTCATTAACCCCTCTTTATGGGGTGTCTGTTTATTGGCTGGACGGGTCATCGCCGCGGGCTGTCCCGCTGAGCCGATTACTCTGCGTGGACAAGACACGCTGGGTGACTCTGGGTGCTTCCTGGCTGTGATGTCACAGGGCGAGGCGGGCACCCACGCACGCACGCACGCACACCGGCGGCCCCACGTGCGTATAAATATGACTTAGATAGGTTTGGCCTCCGACAGAGAGACGAAGCTACTTCTGATTAAAGAACCTGACTTAGACAACAGCCCACATGGATCATCTGATTTTCCAACTCCGCCTCATATAATCTATTATAAACGACGGGGCATTCATTTGTTTTTCCATTTGATGTTTTTTAAATTTTTGTTCCTCCCCTTTCGTCCTCTCTGTGTGCGGGATGGAGATGTTTGGTGATAACTCCTGCCCTTCGCCGTGTAACACCTTAGGGTTCCTGCAGAAGAACAACAGCCTGGAGGAGAAGGGGAGGCTCGCGGGCCAGAAGAACTTGCTCTCGTGCGACAACAGCGACAGGGACGCGCGCTTCCGCCGCACCGAGACCGACTTCTCCAACCTGTTCGCCAGAGGTGAGAACGACGACCACGAACTAAGACACAAAAATCACCTGCTTCTCACTGTTTTATTATTAAATCTAAATCTCTATTTGTTTTCATTTTCTATCTTATTTGGATTTAGGGTCATAGTTATGCGCATGCCCAGAAATATTCGTCAACTTAACACCCAGAAGTTGTTTGAGAGAAACGCAAAGAAACGTAATTTTGACTTTGTTCACTGTTATTTGCTTGGCTAACCGTTTTTGTAAAGACAATTAGTTGATGATATTTGATGCTTTCTTTCCATTTTCTTCCAGTATGATAAAAAAAAAAATCAGTAACTAAAAAAATAATAATTAAGTGGCCTAATTAAGACACTGAAAGCGTTGTTCAGAGCTTTCACTTTGCACCAATTTGTAAATAGACTATTAGCAGGTAATGCACGTTGTGTGGTGTCATATTTTAACCAACACCATGTCAGCATTGTTGCTCCCTAAAAATAAATGCAGCACTAGACAGTTTCGACGACATAGCCAAGTCCCTAAACCTCCAGTCTCAGCTTCCGACAAGCAGAGGTGTTTCCCCAAAAAAGAAATTCATGCCCATTGTTTCCCCAACTCACAGACCTGCTTCCAGCCAAAAATGGAGAGGAGCCTACCATGCAGTTTTTGTTGGAGGTGGTTGACATCCTCACTAATTATGTCAAGAAGACCTTCGACCGCTCCACCAAGGTGCTGGACTTCCACCACCCCCACCAGCTGCTGGAGGGCATGGAGGGCTTCAACCTGGAGCTGTCCGACCAGCCCGAGTCCCTGGAGCAGATCCTGGTGGACTGCAGGGACACGCTCAAATACGGGGTCCGGACAGGTAGGCCAGAACGCACTGAACGGAGAGCAGTAAAAATAAAGAAGTAGAGAATGTAATTTAAAAAGCTGACTTCATCTGCGGCCTTCAGGCCTGTTTTAAATGGCAAAAGGACACCTGAATGGGTGCATGAAGGCAAACAGCATCGGGAAAAAATGACCTCTCCGAAATATAGGCGTTATTATGCATATAGAAATGGGCTATTAGAGCTCATTGACCCAGCGAATTAATGATTTACTCCAACAGTATTACTATATTATCTTATAAGGGCTGATGGTTTTATTGTGCTATTTGTACCTTCTAGAAACCACGTGTCCATTTTATCTCTTCCATGTACATCAACATTGCGCTGAGGTAAATTAATAAGAAACCATTCAAGTAAAAGCTGTTCGCCCGATAGTGCGCGATGACTGCCTTATTTATTGTCCCCTTGGTAATTCAGTTCACATCAACCTTTTCTTTCCCCTCGACTTATTAAAGCGAGTGTCGCCTGAGGGGATCCTAACACGGGCTGTTTCAAGCTGTTAAAAACGACAGCGTTCAAACTGTCCCCTGGGTTTTACATTTCACGCCGGGGACTACAGTGTCTACATCTTCGCACCGGGTTTCTGTTCAGTCGCAGACGTGATGTTTGTACTTTTAATTTTCTTTAAATAAAACATTGTTGACGCCCAGCTGGAGGAGCTGTCCGCGGTGCTGAAATGAGCTTTCTTTTCCCGTCGCTGTTCATTTGTTCAGTTGAACAACGCAGTTACATTCCCATATGTGCAATTTTTTTTATTTTAAATGGCGCATTATGGCTTATATGTGTATTATAATTTACAAGACACAAAGTGCTTCTGTCCATGGATGCATTCAGGCTGCAGGCCTAGTGACGCTGACTGTGTGTTAACACCTTTAAGACTAAATGGCTGTCATGTAGCCTTGTTTCCAGTGTAATTATGGTACACTGAACACTGCTATGTCAGATCCCCTAAGCCTCACGTTCGACCAGGGGAATACAAAATTATATTTGAAACACTAAGAACATTGAAGAGTTCCTCTTAAATTTTACCCATACATTTTTTTTTACAATCACAGTGGTGCGTGTTACACGTTTTTTTATCCTCTATTTTAAAGTGAAATTGATCCACCAAATGAAAATATGTTGAAAATAAGAGGAAAAACTCAAAATGAATCAAAATGAATACAAATTGTTACCATCAAACTGGAAATACAGGGTTTGGCGTTTTAATAAGGTCGGACTCAAACATTTTTTTTGTGCACAAGCCAATCCTGAAACTAAATATGGATCTTAATCCAGGATCAAAGTTATGTTGAAGAGCCATGAATATCATCTTCTGTGACTGTTACACTATGTTAAATATAGAATTTTTTGTCTTGTCTGTGATGTTGCAGCTTACTGTATGTGATGCAGGGAAATTTTCAGACTTGATCTGACATTAAAGCATCAGTCATTATGTACTTTAAAGTAGGGGTGGGACAAAATACTGACAGAAGAATATGTCATATTACTTCCTCGTGTGATATGTTAACAATACACTGGCAGCAAATAATATTTCTGTGGGCATGGGAGTTTTAAGTCATTGTGCGTTTGTTAAAGGAGTCATTTTATCTCAAATTTAGTGAAAACCAATACAATGCGGTGAATAAATACAAGCTTTTTGCCCTTTTAGGGTTTTTCTTTCATCAGTTTCACAGACGCCGTCCATGTATCACAGATGATGATGTCCTGCAGAATCACTGTGTTGTGATGCGGTTCTTATGGTCGGCAACATATCGCGATAGTATCGTGAGCTACTATGTGATTCCCACCCTGACTTTAAAGATTTTTGTGTACCCATCACATAGCAGATATACAGTCAGTCGTCCTTATGTCTTCCTCTTTATATGAAACATGGTTCTCTATTAAAACAGCCTGTGTGTGCTTCTCTCTCAGGTCATCCACGCTTCTTCAACCAGTTGTCGTCCGGTCTGGACATCATCGGTTTGGCTGGAGAATGGCTCACCTCTACTGCTAACACCAACATGTAAGTGTGGTGTCTTTGAATGCGTGCATGACACATTTTTCTGTACATGGGAAACACCTCTCTATGTCATGATGGGACAAGTGCGATCTCCTGTTGTTTGTAGGTCACTGGAAATAGCCCCCAGTCATGATCATAAATAGACATAGTGCTGGTGCTTGTGGTGTTCCCTTCAGCTGGTCAAAGCAGCCTCTGAGGGCAGTTATATAAAGTGTTTGGTTTGTCCTGTAGAGACCGTGTATTGACAGACTGTAGGCTGCTGTTCTGTATATCGGAGCTCAGCCCCAGGGGTGGTTAGATTGCATATTGATCTCAGGTCACAGTTACATGGTGGTCCGGTCTGATAGAGGGCACGAACCACATCAACACCGCACACTCGCAACACAGATACACACAATGCACGTTCTCTGCGAATAAGCTATAACTCAGTGATGTGATCTCTTGAATGAAATGAGGAACATCACAACAATACTTGTGTAGATTATCAGAACACACGTGCACAGTTTTGTGAACTAAATAAACTAAGATATACAATCATTTTCAGTAAAAAGATTGTTAAAACTCTTAAAGTTTCCTTATTAGTGTGGAAATGAAAGCACACATTGAGATTCAACAAAAGGAATGTTGATGCTTTTTCAAAACTGTTTTAGGCAGTATTAAGACTAAAGGCAGAAAACGCACAGCACTGCTATAAAGGTGCAACTAAGGATTTGTCTCAACAAACTGATATATTTTTCATTCTTTAAATCAAATCGCAATTTCTAACTAGAAAGTCTCTGAGAGAGCGCAGACCTCCACCACGATCGATAGTCCACCACTCTTCCTCTCATTCACCAATATTAAACCACAAATTATGCCCTAATTATTCCCGATTAGTGCCTGACTGTTGCCGTAGTAACAAAGTCTTATTTAGAGTATAGTGTATGAAGAGTTAGGAAACTAAGAGGCGAAACTCTGGTGCTTTTTGACAGCAGCTTTCAGCCCAACATGGTGGCAGTGTAGCTCTGCTCATACACACTCATGTTGCCACGGAACAAAAAATGAGGTTTCACTCATTATCAATATGTTCTTTCACAGTAGTTAAGAGTATAGACAGAGTAAGAGTATAAGAGTAAGAGTTTAGACAAAGATCAGAGGAAAAAGATGAACCTGTGGTGCTTTTTGACAACAGCTTTCAGTCCAAAATGGTGGGAAATGAGCTCTGTTGCTGCACAATACTGTTATTTCATTGTAGTCCTTTCAATATAAGTTCTTTGGTCTTAAGTAAACCAACGTTAAAGAAAGTGAAAAAAATCTTGGCTCCACCCATTTTTATGAATCTGCTCCAAAACTTAAGAGGTTTGTCCTCGTCCTACCCTCCCACCACGGTTCCTCAAAATCGTTTAACATCATCAGCGAATGTAAAAAAGCTTTGACATCTTCAAATTGCTGGTTTTGTTTAGCTAGCAGTCAACAAATTCTCAAGAGTTTGTCTCACTGATGCATGCTGACATCTTATTTACATTTCAAAAACAAAGACAGCATACCCAGAAAGTGCAAAAAAGACAACGCAAGACACAGGTCTTCAGGGACCCCAGTTGAAGATCAATGGAAGGATAACAAACCAATAGCTGCAGATAAATTGAGTCACTTCATTTATCTAATCTCTCGAAAGATTAGCTTAGGAAACCACCCTCTTAAAGAAAAACTTTCCCATCTCATCTCCCGGTTGGAAGAACGCCCCAAGAGACAGGGCCATTGAACTCACACAACCACTCCTGCACACTTTGGTAATGACACACCAGCTCTCTCGCACACACCAGCTCTCTCCGTCCCAGATACGGCAGCTAGAGTTTCCAGTCCATTGACTGCAGGCTCATTGTGAGCCGGTCTTAACAGATAGGCCAGCTGGGCCCCACACTGACACACAATGTCCTACGGCTGCACAGAAAAGCCTGTCAGACTGTGGAAACTGGCTGCTGCAGCTCCCCATGGTGCACTCATTTCAGCTCTATTGTCCCTGTGGATACAGACTGAGTCAGTGGTCCTCTGAGGGGCTGAGAGGAGAGTGTGGTTGGGGGGTCACAGGGTTAGTCACATACAGACACGCACACACTCATTCAAACGCAGAATGCCCTTGATGACGATAATAAGGGCATTTAGGGGCTGTCCCCGGAGACGGGCAGGTGACTGAGGGGTAATTTTCACCCTGAAAAGACCAATGATTGGCTCTGATTGTGATAATGATCACCATTATTGTCATTACAGCGTGAAATGACTCACAGAGGGGAGAATTTTAAAATGGGTTAGAGTGGGTTGGTCCCCTTTCAGCTTTGGTTGACATAAATAAAGAAAATGAAAGTCAGGATGTTAGATATTCTTTATTCCTCATTGAGAAAATAGTCAAATTTCAGAAATTAGGCCAATGAGAGGCTGCAAAATGAGGCATTTCTTCATCTTTTTTCATCTTTTTTTTTTTTTACCCTTTGTAACACTCATCAAAACCCAGCAAATTTACTCTGGGTGTGTGTGTTGAGAAGGTAGCGTTTCAGTCAAATCTATCCCCATCATGAATAATCACACCTAAAAACGTCTCTTTCTGCTCTTTGTTCATCTCTCATTTATCTCTTTTCATCCTCAGACATGGCCTTCCTTCTTTTTTCCTTTCCGCACCTATTTCCTATCATTTTTTCCTGCCATGTTTCTCTGTTTTCTCTCCCAGCTCTGCTTCCACACCGTCCCCTCCTCTTCTTTTGTTTTCTCCTGTCAGTGCATTGTTTCCTCTCTCCTCGCAGCTCCACTAGCTCCGTCCCAGCCAAACGCTCTAGTTTTCGTTTAGATCCCCACTTGTGAGGAAAACAGAGAGTAATCGAAGGAGGGGAAGAAGAGAGGAGATAATGTCAGCGTTGTTCTCGATGGTAATGCTTGTAGTGGCGGTGGCTGATGGAAGTGGGGGAGCGTTGTATAACTGGCCTCTTTGTAAACAGGGATCAGTCCTGAGGGTGTGTGGGAGGCAGTGAGATGGACGGCCAGTTAGCGGAGAGAACAAAAGCTCAAGCCTCACCGTTAAGAGTTGGTGCTCAGTGGCACATTTAACCTAGTTTAGCTTCTCCAGGAGTTTCTTCTCCTGTTGTCGAAGGAGCCATCGGTCACGATCAGGGCGGGGTAATGTTTCGATACCGGTTCCCGAAACTGACACCGTGGCCTTGATATTGTCTCCTGATCGATCCCTTTATTTGACACCAATTTCCCATTTTAACAAAAAGAAAATTAGATTACAATAAAGCTGGGATGGACAGGATTTGAATCAATTTATCTGCATAAACTCGAGATAAAACATGATTCAGAAATAGTTTGATCTATGTTGTTTACGTGAAAATATCAACAAATGATAACAATAAGAAAAAGCAGCAGTGTTTAGTATTTGTTAAAAAAATAAGAATAATTTTAAATAATCAACGTAAGGAACTCTTTAAACTAAATCTGAAACGAGGGATGAGTCGTATTATCATGAATAACTCAAAGCTTCTCGTTTTATTATAAACCCTGGTATTTTTCCAATAAAAGCAGTTTCACGACATAAAAAACAACGAACCTGTTTTCCACAATTTGAAGTGGTCCGTTGACATAATATAGTTAATAAAAATGTCTAAAAGCTGATGAGATTTACTCCATAGGTATTAAAATGTTGAATCGAATGACAGAGCATTCTCATAGTCATGATCTGTTAATCAGGCGTTGAACAATCTGTCCAAATCTGTCTTTCATCTTCCCAAAAACCCTCCCTGTTTTCTAAAGAATACTGTCGTTTTTTTTTTTGTAATAAAAATATTTCTAATCACGGTTTCCAGCGCTGCATTTGAATTGTGTGGCCAACAGAAGCCGTTATCTCTTAAAAACATTCCCTCTCTTCTTTCTCAAACACATTCACATTCTCTCAGCCATCGAATCACGCCCATTCACGCTCACCACTGAGATGGGCAGGATTGACAGATAGCCATCAGAGCTTTGTGTGCTTTAATTAAACAACTGAGTGCTTTCAGAAGGCATTTGAATATGAATGTTTGCTGCCCGACTCCTATCAGGCAGTTTTTAATTAGCCCAGTCAGCAGAAGCTCCAGTTTTTGCTCTGTGGATAGAATTATACAGAAGCTAATGAACAAGGCTGTGTGTGTGTTGGTGTGTGAGCTTTGTTATGTTCAAATGTGTGTTCATAAAAAAAAGCAAACACCCTTTTATTCTCGTGGACGACAAAGCGGCTCCGTAATGACCGGACTGTTGCAGTGATTTGGAGCGATGTGCCGTATTAACACTTGGCCGATGTGATCGACAGGTTCACCTACGAGATCGCGCCGGTGTTTGTGCTGATGGAGCAGCTGACTCTGAAGAAAATGAGAGAGATGATTGGTTGGCCCAACGGAGAGGGAGACGGCCTCTTTTCACCAGGTTAGTCCATAAAGAAAAGCGTCCGCATACTGTGTGTGCTTAAAGAGTGTGTTTGTCCTTCAGAATAGAATGTTGTAAGAAAGTAAATAAAAAAAGCAAAACAGATTTCAGTTTCAGCACGGTTTTGAATAATAAGACAATCTTAAAAAATATGGATGATTTTCTTAATTGATACATGACATGTATGCGTCCAACAGATGGTCTAAAGAGTATATGTGACTGTCCAAATACAGCGTCAATATAGTGTTTCCCAAATAAGTTTCTTTGTTTTTTGTAAAAGTAGTTAACTCCACATGTCAGATGAGTGAATGTTGCTGATGTGTCTGTGTGTGATCAACAGGGGGCGCCATCTCCAACATGTACAGCGTGATGATCGCACGTTACAAGTATTTCCCCGAAGTCAAGACCAAGGGCATGTCTGCCGCTCCCCGCCTTGTCCTCTTCACATCTGAACACGTATGTGACCAGTAACACGCAGACACACACTCCGTCCAGTCGGGCTGTTGTAATAAAGCAGCCGTTATGCTTCGCTGGCTGTAGATTGAAGCCATTGAAGAACTCTGCAATAATCACTAGGTCTGTTTAAATCAAGAGAAAGGCTTTTCTAACGGATTCATTTTGTCCTTTGGCTTCTACTTGTGTCTGTGAAGAATTGCCCACGGCCAGTGTTGGAGAGAAACGAGTCCCGCGTGACAGTGTTGTTTAAAATAAACACATAATAAAACATACTTTAAAAGTAAGTGACGCTCAAAGACAGAGACAGCTGCTTAAAATACCTATTGTTCTAAAATGTTTAAGAACGTTTGCACTACTAATCCTATCCATATGTTTAAAAAGTTAGTAAAGTTTCTCTGCTTTTAAGTGGTAACGTGAACGTGTCATTTGAACATTCGGAGAACGTGGTTTACCTTCTGCAGTATTATATAGAGTATAGAGTAAACCCATGTAGTGTTTTTACTCTCACTGGTTGATACTTGTTCAGGCTCTCACTAAAAAACACTAACTTTGTGCTGGTCTTTTTGTCTTCTTTGGATTCTGGTAAATGCATCCATTCTCAGACAAAGTATGATGTTAGAAAATCAAAATGAATACAGGAGAGTCAGGAGCCGCAAGATGTGTTCTTGGTCTTTGAGTGTTAAATTACTCATCACTAATCTTCTTTTTTTTACTATTCTTTGTGGTAAAAGGCTCATATGTAGAATATAATTTCCTGTATCGCAGTCAGAGCTTGTTGTTTTTGATTTACATACTTGTGATTTGTTTTGGTCGTTGTGCTTAAAATAAACTCTCATCTGTCAGAGAAAATTTCTACTTTAACCCATGGCTTCGGCGGGTTCTTCGCCGCAGGTCGTCGCGTCCTGTTCTCTGCACTCAGTGCCTTGTAATCTGTCCTCTCTGAAGATTATGTAGATTAACAGGGTAACTAGTGATCTGTAACCTGGTACCGTCCCAACGCTGTGCAGAGAGGTCAACATGATAGCAAAGCAAAATAGAGTTCAAGGGGTAATCATCTCACAAAACTCAACGTGTTTTTAAATGTACCATTATAAAAACTGATCATCTTCCTGCTGCTTGTTCCTACAGAGTCACTACTCCATAAAGAAAGCTGGCGCTGCTCTGGGTTTCGGCACCGAGAACGTGATTCTGCTGAGCACAGATGAGAGGTATTGGATTTGTTTAAAAAAATATTTAGGCCACAATTAAAATACTATATGTGACCAATCTCAACAAAAGAAGAGACTCGATGCTTGTGTAACACGTGAAGGTGAATTACTGTGCATTTCCAGAGGGAGGGTCATTCCTGCAGATCTGGAGGCGAAGATCATTGACGCTAAACAAAAGGTCAGTGTCCCTTTGTTTGCTTTGTTTCTTTCTTTGTTTCTTTCTCTCTCTGCTTTTATTTCCCAGTTTTCCAAACGTCCTCGTGTCTCGTTTCTGCAGGGTCACGTGCCGTTGTTTGTGAACGCCACAGGTGGATCGACGGTGTACGGCGCATTTGACCCCATCAACGAGATCGCTGACATCTGTGAAAAGTATAACCTGTGGCTCCACGTTGATGTGAGTAGTCGGCATGGGATCAGTCAGTGGTAGTAGCGTTAAACCTTTGTCTCTGCCTCCGTTCCCTCCTGTAATAGTTCTATCATGTCATGCATCGCTGCTGTTTTAACATCTCCTCACTGGCTGCATAAAACAAAACACTGATCTTAAAATACTTCTTAGTTTTGTGTTAAAATCTGCGTCTCCGCTCCTTCGTACGTTGCTGACATATTCACTGAATGCACACCAGACAGATCCCTTAGATCATATCTAGAATCAACTCTGAGTCACCTTCAGTCATGAACTAAAGTCTGCTACAACAGCGTGTGATTACTTTCTTTTAGCGTCAGTGTCATTGTCATTATCCTGGGATTAATAATAATACCGTGTTATCTTATTCTCTTTTTACTGTAATACCTTCTTATCTTTTTATTTGTTTAGTTCAGTCTTGCATCGTCAGACGTATCTCACACTTTGTTAGTGCTGTGTCTGCTCTGGACATGAGTGTGGCACCATCTACTTTTGTTCTGGAATAGGGGAAAAAAAACACACACACTTGTCTCGGGCGGGCTACGCAAGACACGGTGCTTTTGTAAAATAGTGTCGGGAGCATTTGATCATTTGGAAGTGGAGAAACGAGCCGCGGTATTGCGATGACTAAAGAAAACGCCACATGAAAAGACGTGTCTTTGTCAAAACCTCGCCATTCTCGACGCATAGCTGCGGCAGAAAACTTCGATTGTCCAGAATCTGAGTCATTTTGGACTGAAAGCGGTTCTCAAAAAGCACCACAGTTTCGTCTTTTTCCTCTAATCTTTGTGTCTACACTACTGTCAAACAACTTATACTGTGTCTTTCCTACTGTCAAAAAACTTATATTGATAAGAAGTGAAAATTAATCTTTGTTCAGCAGAGCTACACCTGAAGGCAGTTCTTAAAAAGACTCTTTGGTTGCAGCTCGGGTTGTTGTTCTTTCACGTAGCGTCTTTGAAAACAGCAACATGAACATAGCAGAAGGGAAATAGGCAGCTGATAGCATTATTATTCCAACAGAGTACATCCCTATTTATTTACGCAACATTTATTTAATATTTATTTGAGGAAAGGACTTAAAACGGTGTCCTGGTCGAGACAGGGTTTCAGCCCAAACATCATACAAATCACCATAAAATGAGTTAAAAAGACATGAAACAACAAATATAATCTGCACGTATTTTACAGACTCATCAATGATCATCAGTGTCTTTTATCCAAGTTCAGTAAAAGACAAATTTACTGAGTAAGAATGAATCCTGCCCCACAGTTTTCTGACGGATGTAGATTTGAAGATACGAAGGAAGCAGACCTGAAACAGATCAAATATTCGTATATGTTTTCAGTCAGGTCATGTATTTGTCATGCTTTTTTTGAAGCATATTGAAATGTGTTAATAAATAACCTTGTCTTGTCTCTTTAGGGAGCGTGGGGTGGTGGACTCCTTATGTCCAGAAAGCATCGCCATAAGCTGAATGGAATTGAAAGGTAAGTGCGTTGGAACAGAAGAATGACTCTGTGTTCTTTGGTGAAGCTACACCGTCACACTCACGCGTACGTTGACCTTTGCAGGGCCAACTCTGTCACGTGGAACCCTCACAAGATGATGGGTGTTCCTCTACAGTGTTCTGCGATCCTGGTCAGAGAGAAGGTGCGACGTTCACACGCGACGGCTTCAACCCTCAAAGACGCACCACCAGAAACGCGTTTCTGCGAGAGGATGGAAAAATATTGAAGTTGCGTGTTGTGTGTTGTTTCTGTCTGTAGGGAATCCTGGCAGGCTGTAACTCCATGTGCGCTGGCTACCTGTTCCAACCAGACAAACAGTACGATGTGACCTACGACACGGGCGACAAAGCCATCCAGTGTGGCCGACATGTCGACATCTTTAAGTTCTGGCTCATGTGGAAGGCGAAGGTAAAATAGAGGCCAAACACACCTACTAAAGTGAGGCCATTAGATGCCGTGTTGGTCTCATCCCGACAGATTCGGTGTCATGCTAAACGTATTTTGTGTCTCTTTTCCCCCCGCAGGGCACTGTAGGGTTTGAGCAGCACATTGACAAGTGTTTGGATCTGTCTCAGTATCTGTACAACAAGATCAAGAACAGGGAGGGATACGAGATGGTGTTTGACGGAGTGGTGAGCTTCACTGATATTCTTTTACAATCCCTCTTTGCTCTGCCTCTGTATTTCTTTCCATTGTTTTTGTTTGGTGCATCTGACAAAATCTCAGTTAAAAGTCTGTTGTTGTTGTTTTTTTTTTCTTCTTGCAGCCCCAGCACACCAACGTCTGCTTCTGGTACATCCCACCCAGTCTGAGAGGCATGCCCGATGGTCCGGAGCGGCGAGAAAAACTCCACAGAGTGAGACAAATATCATTTATCAGTTTTACAGTTTTCTGCCTGGAAAATGTCCCAGTTACATATATTTTTAGTGAGTCTCTGATCAGACATTTCCACACATCTACTGCAGGATGTGAGGTTATTTATTTATACGGCAGCAGGTTCCTCCTGTTGAATACCCAATGTATGAACTGTTACTTCATTATTCCAACAGGTGGCGCCAAAGATCAAAGCTATGATGATGGAGTCGGGGACCACCATGGTGGGCTACCAGCCTCAGGGCAACAAAGTCAACTTCTTCCGAATGGTCGTGTCCAACCCCGCCGCCACCCAGTCGGACATCGACTTCCTCATCGAGGAGATTGAGAGGATGGGTCACGACCTGTAGGCGGCTCATCCTACACTCCCTTATCTGCTGTTTAACTCTAAGGCCAGTGAGGTGAAACATTCACGCTGCTGCAGACAAAGCAGCGAGAGGACACGTTTTAGGTTCGGTCTACCTTTGCCTGCAGCATGCTGACTGTTTCCCCAACCGAAGAGAAACTAGGAAAGACAGAAGCTGTTGAGTTTCTTCCGTGCGTGCTCCGTCCCACAGCTCCTTCTCTTGATAAAATATGTAAACAATATCTTCAGTTTTAGGCTCCAGGTACAACAAACATGCTCTAATGTATGTATGTGCTGTGAAATCTTGTAACATGTGCGTATGTAATCTAGTTTTTTGTCCAGTGTTATAGTAGTTTGTCCTTTGATGTCTGTCTGTCTGTCTGTCTGTGTGTGTCTGTCTGTGTGTATGTGTGTGTGTCTGTCTATGTGTGTGTGTGTGGGTGTGTGTGTGTGTGTGTTTGTTAAACACTGAAAGGGAGAAAAGCACAGATCAAAATAATACAGAGTATCATGAAGATATTCTGCTGTATCATACATTTGCTACACAAATTTGAGTCATTGGTGCTTTCATGTTTAATACCAGTGTGCGTTTTGTCCCGAATCGGTGTCCGACTCCCCGGAGCAGCGTGTGAGCAGGTGCGCTCGTGGCACACTAACTGTATCATTATTTTTAGGCTATAGCACAGTGTTAAAAATAAGCTTATCGCCCCGACGTGCACACTAATAGGTACCACGTTTGTTGAGCTGAGAGGATTTAGGTCGACTCCTGCAGCCTGTTCTCCCCGTAGAAGTTGAAGATAAAGATATAAAATGTCAACAGCTGTCTAAAGCCTGTGACGACCTTTAACTTGTCAAACGCTGGCTCGTTGTCTGTTTTCATGCAATCATGTGATACCCATATGTGTTTATAATGATATTGTTAAAATATTCATATTTAATTATATAAAAACAAATATTTATTGCATTTCCACTGTTTGCAGATTCAGGTATTTTATTGTAAATGTATCTTTATGTGTATTACGCGGTAATACATTTGTACATGTAATCATAGGAACTTGAGTAAAGTTTATTTATAGTAATTTTGTCAGCCAAAGAAAGAGAATCGGGAGCAGAGCAATCCATAGTCCTTCATATAACTTCTTATAGATTATAGGTGTTTGTAAAATGTTACCTACTGACCCTGGACTGCGATGCAATTTCTAGTGAGTTTCTTTCTGTGATTGTGAGTTTTTTTGACTGAATGTTTTGAGATGATTGACTGGCCTTCTGATGAGATTAAGAATTAGGAGTATAATCCTCTGGCTGCAGTGCCAGTCTTTTATTTTAGAGAGAAGCACAAGGATGTGAGAATGTACTCTCGTCTAGAGACTGAAGAAAGGATTGTTGTATTTGTGCGAATCCTAATGCATTTACTGTAATATAGTATAATAATTGTAATTCATATTACCTGTATTCTCAGTGTTATGGGAGCTCAGCGGAAATATCTTGTATAAAGAGTTCCTGTTTTTGTCTTTGCACAATGTTCACCTTCCTTTCTTCCATTGTAAATGGATGTGTATTACTGTATGGCAGTATTATATAAGAGTTACGTTAACAATGTACTTATGGTATCTAGGGACCATACGTGAAATGCACAATTGCATAAATCATATTTAAGGTAATCTGTGTACTGTACGTGGCCAATAACTCCTGTGCGTGACCGGTCTGGTTTTAGATGGAGCCGGACGTGAGGAAATGTCACAGGAGGTTTTCAGTCGGCACTTTAACAGAATCATACCATCTCAGAAAAGACATTTAATAAAGTCTATTAAAGGAACCACTGAGTCTGATGAATGTCTTCTGCGCTCGCGCGTCTTCATGCCGCTACAAACACTGCACTCTTCAAATACGTTGTCTGCCTGGGCTGCAAAGTGTCTCACTTTGCATTTCAGTCGTCTGTATCAGTAGCTCCACACACACTTACATGATGGCCTCTCTGCTTAATCTACCCAGAGGAGGCTTTGCTTGGCCTCCAGCTGTGTGTCGAATTGGCTGTTCTCCAGCGTGAAACCCTCATTTCTGCTGTGTTCCTTCCTTTCCTACTCCTTTTCCCCCCTCCCTCTCTCCAAAGTTCATCCCTTCACCTCCCTTACCGCACAGTTTATTCCTCGTACTTCCTTTTGCTTTCCTTTTTCTTAATTTCCCTATCATTATTCCGTTATTTCCTTTACGTTTCCATAAATGTAATATGTCCGACTTCACTGAGCTACCATCTCACGGACGAACGCTGGCTTTGCTTGGTGTTTTATAAGCTTTACATGGACGGCATAAAAATTATCCAAAATTACTCTGGCTGTGGAGTAAAACCTCAAATTCTTCTGCAAGCTCAGTAATGATGATGTGATGCACAGCCAGCTCCCTCTGGTGGTGACTTGAGTGTAGTCAGACAGAGTTTTGACTTGTGAATGTGAGGAATTCTTACACTAACAGTGACTCTTGAAGAACTATCTCTGAAAACACTAACACTTGATGCCGATGTTTAAAACACGCGCATCTTTTAGGGTTTAAAACACACTTTCTGCAGAACTGAGAGCCATAAAGAAGGCGAGATCTAGCCTCATTTTTTTCTGTTCTTTTTTTTTCTTCTACCGCACGTTTGTTGTTTAACGAGTGTTAGAACATTGTGAGAAAAAAAAAACAAAACACTTTTCCCCTTATTTGAATTGAATGAAAGAATGACAAAACTTTACTGCAAACTGCACATCTTAAGAATATTTTATTTATTCTTTCAGAGCTTATAGATGGTTTGTGTGTAAAATGGATAAACACAAAAAATGATTTTTTTGAGAAGATTTTGATGAGTTTTTCAAGAACTGTTTGCTTTAGTAGGAAAAGCAAAATGATTTCCTGCTTTAGTGGAAGATTTTACAAAAACAGCCCATTAATTCAGTTCAATATATACATATATATTCAATATATACATATATATATATATATATATATGTATATATGTATATATATATGTATATATATACGTACACATATATATAC
>JAPQRN010000010.1:1466081-1491702 GCA_037367275.1 Coranthus polyacanthus
TGCGTGTGTGTGTGTTTGCGTGTGTGTGTGTTTGCGTGTGCGTGCGCCTGCTGCTGGGTGATTAGTATGTAGGGTGAAACATGGGTGCAGGGTTATTAAATACACAGCATGTCCCCTCCTGGCATGGCCGTAACGAATTAGTAACCAGAGTTGCAGTGATGCAATGCAGCCACAAGATGTCGCTGTAAAGGAACTTTGTGAAAACATCTACAGTATGCACAGTGCGAGCAATAAAGCCAAATTAATTTTCCGTTTGTTTTTTTTTTTTTTTTTTTAAATAAGTCCTCAAACGTAAAAGACGGAAAAGGAACAAGAAGAGGTGTTGTGGTCGTTAAAGGTGAACTATGATGAATGAACCATGAATAATCGATTAATCTGGCAATTTATGTCAACGGTTTCATTTCAAAATATTTGCAAATAAATACAAGGGAAAAAAAAAAAAGTCTGTCATTTCCCGCTGTTCAATTTCATGTATTTTAATTCCCCCTTTAATTAAGAAAAGCATCAAATCCACACATTTAAGATGCTGGAACCTGCGACATGTAGCCTCTTTTTCTTGGGAAAATGATGAAGTTATCAAAATTAAGGATTGGGCAATGTATCGGCTGCCATTGGCCAACTGGGAAAAGAAGATGACATTCATCAACGGCAGTGGCCGAGGTTTATCAGCTATCTTTTAATAAGAGTTGTTTCATACATTTGTGTAATAGAATTTGTGCTCATTCAAAGATAATGTGATGAAGAGCTGAAAGACTGAAGCAGTTATTTGTTTAAATGATTTGTTTCCCTGGCACAAAAAGGGGGAATAAATTACAAAAACACACCAGTAAAGGCATCAAATTGTTTAAAACATCACTATCGGCTCAGAATCTCACAATTGGTGCATCCCTTCTTTTTTTTTTTCCCCCAGTCACGTTGTTGTAGGTCTACCATGAACCATTACATCCTTGGCTCCAGTATTACATTCTTGCAAGAAACAAGTTGTCTTGAGAGGAATGAGACTGAAATTAAAAGGCTCATGCTAAAGCTCGCCTGCTGGCACTTCCTGATGCTCCTCGAAAGGCAAAGATGACATCAGTGTTTATACGGTTTATTGACGCGGAGCTCTCGCCACAATCACAAGACACAGGAAAGTGAAACTTTAGCCTTGTAATAAATGGATATCTCTGCTATTTCCAATGTATTCTAATCATTTTTGGCAGGTTCAGCTTCTTGGCGCTGTGAAATCTGCCACCGCTTTCACATATCACCTTCGTCTGTTCTCCATCTTGTTTCAAACACCGTCAGTGAGGTTGCATAACCCCCACACAGGAAATATGGGTCACACTGCAGGAATTAAGACTTGTAAGGCAATCTTTATTGCATATGAACGACATGGCCTAGCTTTGCACCCCCACCGCTAATGTGATCTGACATGAAGCTTAGTAATTTCTGCTCTTACATCTGTCTACGCATGGCTGTCATTAATCACGTTGTATACACGTGATGCTAGCACCCATTTTCTACTGTCTTGTCAAATAGGAGAGGGGGAAAAAAATGAGACGGGAGGGGAGAGGTTTGTTTTATGCCTTACTGCACCCAGGTGGATGAAATTACAATTTATCAAACGGATTGTGTTTCATTTGGGAGCAGCAGGCCCTGAACAGGTACATGTAGCAGTTTAATGTGCCTGTCATCTCAGTGAAGCTACACCTGTGTTCTTTGTTCATCTAACGGCTCGCATGTAGAAAATCAATTAAGACTTTATTTTCTTTTTCTTTAAACGCACACTAAAAACGAGACACCCACTCGCTGGTAACTGCTCCCACTTCTCTTTAATCTGATTTCTCGGCAAAGACTATTTTCCTTTCTTGCCACAGGCGTGCTTTGGGCAGAGTCCAGGTTGCCTGCATTTTGAGAGGGTTTAAATGTCACAACAAGATGCAGGCGAGTGTTTTATTTACAGGATGAAAACACTTTGATAAATCCACTTAATGTCTAGATGTGGTAAATCATGCTGCAGCACAGCCAACCTGGAGTATGCCCACTTCTACTGGTTTCCTGCACCTGGCATGAGCAGGTGTGACTATGTCCCTTTTTGTATGACCCGACAGTAAACAGAGACTCTGTTCCGTAATATGCATGTCGGACTTTTACATCAGTGTAAACAAAAACCCTCGTGGACACTGATGATGGCGGCAGAACATGTTGCATCCCATTCGAACAGCGCAGCGGGTGTCCATTTCAGAAGAGTGTTCCTCTTAACACAGTTCAAGTATGCACATATGCGAGGCGAAGAACCATTCACACGTTACAAACTAAAAGCAACATTTATAGCAGCAAACTGAGAACAGCTTTCAGAAGGAAAACACAAATAAACTGAGCAAAGTGAGACACTGGGAAGCAAGGATAAGCCTCGTTATTATATATTTGCTATTATGTAATGTCTGCTCCTGAACATGAAATGTACACTAAACTTTGAACCCCTGCAAAAAGTCCTGTAACGACAGAGTCTCTGCAGTGACAGCCGATCCAGTCCGTGACGCTGATGAGGATGACAACGTGGCACTGCAATACTCTGCCATTTGAAATATTTTGACTCTATCAGAACGGCAACAAATGGATTAAGACAGATTCACAGATCCACTTTCTGTAAACCCAGCAGCAGACCTGAATTGCTTTTCAACAAAACAAAAAAAAAAAAGAAAAAAAAAAAGAAGAAGAAGTGAACGGAGGATTTGACTACTACTCCTACTACTACTAGTCCAGAACTAGCCCACACGGTAGTACTTCATGTCAAAACTGTGAGACCAGGTGACCAGGATCTGGATCGGAAGTGCAAATCAAACCCAGAGATTATATCTGGGACATATTTTTTTTAATTTTAGTCAAGTCCCATTCAGGTTACGAGTTAACCCCTGATGTGTGCAGTGGGTCGGTTCAATGAGGTGTAACCATCACTTTGTGCCTCATAGAATGGATTGTAGAATTGACTCGAGCCGGTGGTTCGTTTAAGCAGTCGTACCTCCTCTGCACCAAACCCGTGTTTTCTGTTCCACACTAGTCAACGCCGCCACCCTCAACATCAACGAAAAGAACATAGAGTTGATGTACTTCTCAGCCGTCTTGAGAGGTGTAGCATAGTGTAGAGCAAAGAGGTGGGCTTGAACAGGTCTTCTAGGAGCTCCTATAGCTGTCGAAATGTTGTCTAAGGGGTCATGTAATACAGCCCAGAAACAACTCCACTGGCTTTATCCATTTCTTTTCTTGCTCTGGACAATTTATTGATTTTTTTTTTTCCTCAATCCTTCTGTGTTTCATTTTTTTTCCCTTCCCCTATCTCACACAGTGAGTTCAAGGGCAAAACGCTGTACAACATAAGCAATAGGAGTACACCTCGTCCGCTGCCGTCTTCTGTCTTCCATCTTCTGAAACAGCTCAGGTAAAAGATCCAGCCCCCTTGGTCCCCTGATCCCAACACGGCTGTGTCATGATTGGTCAAAGCGTCCTGTCAGTCATGTGAGAGAGCCAGTCAGTAGGTGGGGACAGACGAGGCGGAGGGCTGCAGGGAGCCGGAGGAGTTTGAACGTCTCATGTGAGGGAGGAGGTAGCTGTCCGAGCACAGCTGGTGAACGTCGAACCTGTCCTCCTTGCGATAGGCCAGACACCGTCGGATAAACGCCTGAAGAGAGAACAGAGCACTTTACACATGGGTATTTACTGCTTGATTTTTGTGTCTTTTGCTTTAACCTCAACTGTTTATATTCACATTTTGTCAGATTTTTGAGCATGTGTCAACACGTAGCTGGATTGCCACATTGTTTTGACATTTCTGGCGCACATTAATACTTAAATTATAGTATGTCTAAAATGTCTAATATTGCGACATGTCTCACCTCAGTTGTGTTTACTCCTACTCAGGTTGGGCAATATGATGATATATACCATGAGACAATAACAGTTTATCAACCCTGAAGACATCCCGCTATGCTGTTTACACTTACGTAACCACACCTTAAATAGTTCTTACATCAGACAAAACGTTGCAAAAGGTGGACTGCTGCACATTTTTTTTATCATAAAATAACACTGAATCTGATCTTTTCAGCCCTAATGTCGACCGCTTCCATATGTGGTCCAAAATGGTCTGAGGAGTGATTTTTTGCAATGCCACCTCAGTCTGAAGAGTCATATCAGAATTCGTGTGACTTTTACTTCGATCTAGATCAACAGTCATCAAAATTCTATGCTGATGGTAGTCACTTTGTGAATACAAAGTGACTTTGTGAATACAAAGTGACTACCATCATCATCTTTCTTTATCATCATCTGCTCATGAATTCGCTGGCTTCTGCTGCACATCAGCATATACGTGATGACCATGAAATGATAACCTACATGTTTACGTCTGTATGACAGTGTGTTGTAAGTGCAGTGTCTTCGTCATTGCTCTCGTACTTGTGCTTGTCGGTCACTTCAGCTCTGTCACCAGTTCACAGTGACTGATACTGGCCACATTTAGAACATAATGTGAAAAAAAACATCATATCTGAACAATAAATCTCAAGTGAGCACTAAGGCTTGCAGAGTAGGCTGTGTGATGAAATATTTGGACAGGCCAGTTGGACACTTTTGACATGAACAGTATTCACATTTTAAGTTGAATGTTGGTTGTGTGTGTGTGTGTGTGTGTGTGTTACCTTGGCCTCAGTGCTGGCCTGAGGTTTAGCAGGGAACTGGACCTCTGTGGCTTTGAGGATGGTGTTCTCCTGCAGAATATCCTGCTGAGACTGGTTGTGACCAAATGGCTGGCGAACAGAAACATTAAAACTACTGTCACTCTTTTGTATTTTCATATCATTTAATATACTAAAATCAAAATGCACTGTGCAAAAAACACAAAGCACACAAGTCACCCCCCTCTGAACTACTATAAGCGACCCTTCACATGTGATGTCGTACCTTTCGCCCGTAGAGACACTGGAAGAAGATCACACCCACAGACCATACGTCCACCTTGTTTGAAATCTTAGGTGGCTCCTTTCCCACCACAAAACACTCTGGAGGCAGGTACCTGGAGCATGTGCACAGAAAACCATCAGTATCAATAACTGTTCGCAGAATACTGCTGCCACTTAAGGATTCAATTTCCTGTGTCTGAGTCTCACCAGTAGGTGCCTGCTCCTTGTGATGTGAGGTCCATCCCGTCCACACCATAATTATCATCATCCATGATCTTGGACAGGCCAAAGTCTGTGATTTTGATTTCTCCACATGCAGTGCCATCCACCAATAAGATGTTACCTGTAAACCATGCAGATGGGGAGATTAGAGAATGTCACCAACTGCACTGAGCTAAATATGCAAAGACCTGCCAGGCCTGTTTTACAAACTACAATGAAAGATGAAGCATGAAAAACTATTTAAAGGATCAAGTTCAAAGTCTCAAAAATAGAAATTTGGAAATTTTAATTTTAAAAAAACAACAAGTGAATGTCTTTCCATCCATTTTTAAAAAAAATAATTTATCTTTTTCTCTGTAAATATGACCTAAATTGTGATCAGATTTTCATATTTGAGTTGAAGCTGTTCTGTGAGGAGGAACAGGCTTAAAATTCCTCCAAGACAATGTGTGGGGAATATAAAGCTGCAGGAGGCAGAAATAATAAACACTTCTGCAGCTCTCTCTGGGTGGAAATAGCCAAATCATCATGGTTGTGGGAGCTCCTATGCTGCTTCTGTGACGAGTCAGAGTAGAGAAGCAGACTCACATTTGACTCTACTCCCTCCTATCGTGCACTGAAGCTTGAAATAAAGGGTGACGCCAGTACGTGAAGGTATAGGTTAACAGATTTTTGGCAGACAAACATATTTAAGACTGGATGGTTTTCCACATTAACTCATTTGTTAAATTGGATTTGCTTTATCTAAGTTCATGTCTTGGGTCATATTTATGCAAAAAGAGAAATGAAAGGTTCACTAACTTCCTGTACCGTACAATTCATCCGTCTAAGTAACAAATGCTTTGTAATATGTAACATGCGACTTACCGGGCTTGAGGTCATAATGGATAATGGGGGGTTTGATCTCGTTGAGGTAGCGCAGGGCGCTGACAATCTGCATGACAATGGAGCGTGCCTCCTTCTCTGACATTAGCTTATTTTGTTTTAGGTAGAAGTCCAGGTCATTTCCTTCACAGAACTCCAGCACTGTACAGAACCTGGCAGGACAGAGGACGCACAATCACACATCAGAATGAAAACAAAACACATAATTAACTCCCAAAGAGATCACCTGCTCAGTCAGCTAAAGTTATTTAAAGACCTGGGGTTTTTTTTGTACTACTGGGTGACAACCAGTATATCCAGTTCAGACCAAAGATCAACGATGAAACAAAACCGTTTGTCTGGTTGTTGCAGGGACAAGTCACAGCAGTGTCAACTGGCCCGTCTCAGCTCGACTCAAGCTGGCTGATGGTGTCGCCTACGATTCAGCTCGACAAATCACCGGTGGATGGTTTTAGACCGTAGTCTTATAAAGTGTATGGTGTTCCTTACTATTTATGGGCTGTAGCGCACCCGTTGTCAAGAAGCACAGTGCTACCATCAGCGGTTCCCCTGGTAAAATCCTGTGTCGATAGTTTGCGTTTTCTCTCCTTATTAGAGGTGACACCAACTCCTCTTAACAATGGAACAACTCGGGGGAAACCCTCACGTTCTTTATGTTTTCGCTGTTTCATCAATAATAGAAATACAGCTATAGTAAATAACTCACAAGCACTATTTACTATCACTACAAACTTTATCCTGTTACAAAAACACCAGAAAAACTGGCAGCTAGAAGTAAATAGAGTCATTGCTATGGAAATGATACAGCGTCTCGTTGCATCAGTGTGAACGGACACAATTTCAGAAAGTTGCGGACCATCGCTTTGCTTGTAGATACAAGTTTTCAGTTCGTCTCATCATGAATCTTGGTCTGAACTTGACTTTACAGTATATGTGTGGTTGGTAACAGATCCTGCAAGTTACAAGCTACAAGCTAACCCTTATAATGACCCAATAACCCACTGTCAGGGCATGCTGATGCTGAATCATACATTTTTTCTGTTAACTGTTTTTACTATTTACTCTTCCCCTCACATGCTGTTTGCCAATACATGTATCACCCGCTGACGTTGAGCCTCGAGGCAGAACACAAACAACTCATGCTTTATTTGAATATTTACTGAGTTAAGTCTTAAAGGTTTAGAGATCACTGGTGTGCACCAACCTAGTGGAAAGTATGCTTTAGGAGTGCTATTGAACCCAGTGTTGTGTAATTAACAACCTCAGGATATGTCAACCCAGCCGCACTGCAGATGTCAGAGGTCAAAGGTGACTCACGTGTCAGTATCTAGGGAGAAGTAGTCATACAGTTTGACTATTCTGGGATGGTCCAGCTGCTTATGTATCCGGTACTCCCTGCATGCATGTCTGGAAGGAAATAAATGCCAATGTAGTAGTGTGTGATTCCAGAGAAACATTTGGTCTTCGTGCATGTGAAGTTGTGTGAGTGTAGACCTACTTGTGGTAGTTCTCTTTTTTCTCCTCTCTCCAGTTCTTGTTGAGCTGGTGGATTTTAACAGCTGCGTAGCGCTGTTCAAACAGGTCAAAAGCCTGTGTGTGCCAAAAAAAACACACACACTTTTATCTCTTCTATCTATACTTTACAGAGGAAGAGAGAAAATGATAAAAAAAAAGCTGTTCATATATTACCTTATAGACCTCACTGAAGCCACCCCTGCCCAACAAATGGAGCAGCAGATACCTCTCATTCAGTGTAGGATGATCTTTAAACCTGTGTGGGGAGGTAAATTTTTTTTATGTAAGCAAAGCATCAGGCCTAAAACTTGGCATCACGCAAACCTCACTCCAGTCTTATCATTAGACTAGATTCCTCTGCAAGTTATGGTATGTATGTAGACTAAACTTACGCTGAGCTGTCCTCATTGTTGATCCTCTTCAGCTCTCTGATATGCAGGTTCCTCACACGCTCCAAACGCTCCAGCTCTGCCTGGATTTCAGCTTCCTCCTGCACAAACACATCCGGTGGAGAAATGTCGTATGTCATTCTTTTGTTGAGATGTTTGCACTTTTGTCAGTCTTTTAAGGCAACAGTGAGCATTTCAGCTAAATATGTGAGTGACTAAGCTTTCATTTAGTTACATTCGATATACTTTTAGGTCTACCTGTTTAATTGTTTTTGGTCAATACAATACAAAACATTCTGAACAGCCCGTAGATGGCAGTTCTTTCTTTTACCAGGGCCCCTCTTCTCTAGAATTGCCTTCCTATAGAATTCAAGAGGCTAGCTTGATTGCCTCATTCGTAAGTAAACTCAAAAACACATCTATTTCATCAGCCTTCAACCACAATTCTACGTACCAAACTGCGGTTATCTGGCTTAAATTCAGTTTTATATTTATCTTTTTCTTCTATATCCTTAATGTGCATATTTTTATATTGTTGTATTTTACCTCGCTTTTTATATGATTTTCAATGTTTACAATATTTCATTTATAATGCACTGCATGTAATCTATCTCAATATTTACATTTTTCTAATGTTCATTATTTTATTTTATGTACAGCCCTTTGAGACATACTTTTCATATCAGGCTTGAATAGAATTTCACTCGACATTCTGCAACTGACCTTCTTCAGATGACCAAGGCGAAGCTTGAAAATCTCTTCCTGCTCATGATACTCGGCAAGGGTCAGTCTGAAAAAAAAAACAAAAAAACATGGACAAGTTGAAATCATGGATGGGACAAAAAATTGGAACAAATAGCATGTGACTGTTTGTGGATTGCAGAGGTCTGGATAAGTTTGAATCCTTGTCCCCTCGCGAGGATTTTTTGTAAGGTTTTCAAAAGGGGGAAGCTAACTTTGAAACATCCAGTCTAAACAAAATAAACGTGGTCCAGCATCTTCCAGTATAATGCAGTATTTATCTCAAGTACTTATTTCAGTGTACTCACAATTGTGGCAAGGAGGGTTTGAGGAAGGGGTCAGAGTCGTTGCCGTTGACAACCTTGGTTTTTCGCTGCTTGGGTTCAGAGGTGGAAGCGACTGACATGGAGGGGGAAGCGGGGTTTGGAGGCTTCCTTTTGGCTAGCAGCTTCCTCTGTCGCTCTATATCCTCCCGCTGCTGGTTGATGCCCTCCTGCTGCCTGAATATAATAGAGCATAGAGGGAGGGGAAACAGTCATATGGGTAATCCTATAGAATACTGAAGAAAATACAGTCTTTCACATATTTTGCTCCAGGCTGTGAAATGATGCGTGTACTTGCACCACTATATTTGAGACCTTTCAACGCCATTTTTAACGCCCGACGGCAAAACGATGCCTGTCTTCCCAGTCTCTTACTTTATCAGGTTCTGGAATGCATATCCGTCAGTCCACTGCTCCGTGTACGATGCTCCGTGTCTGACTGTGGTGAAGTGACCGAGGCGGAGGCGGTCCTGCATGCTCTTCTCACGGCACGACTGCTTCTCCTGGGTGCTCTGTGCACGGGATTCATGTACAGTGACAAACTATGAGCAGTGTCGTTCAGTTGTAACAGAACTTAATGGGGTTTCTGCAGGTTTCAACAAGCTTAATTTAAGATGTTTTAAGACCATTCTGAACGCAATTTAAGGACTATTTCACGGCATTACTGGCAAAAATATTACAAAGGACAAAGGATTGAGTGATGGCGGGTGTTTGATGGTGACTTCGTATGTGACTCCAATGCCTTTAAGTTCCTTATTTGAACATTTTATTACACAAAGTGCAGCGGGCTCCAAGTCAGCGCCTGGTGGTTCTTGAACCAGCTCTCGTTGAACTTGCACTTACCCATATTAGATGAAAGGAACAGAAGCAGAATTATCCATTAGCTATTTTTTGATGAGAGGAGCGGCCACATGAGCCCACATACATCTTGACACACAAGCTGGATGTGTCTCAATAAATTCTGACCAGGCTGCACAGCTGCTTATTGGTTCCACACAGGTTTCATTTTGTATTTTTTTAGTACCATGAAAATATTTTATTTTCCCAAAACCATATTTAAAAGTGAGACAAGTTTAACTAAACTTTCTAATCCAATTCTGTCAAAATCGCATTTAAAACCTAAGATTCATTTAATTGGATTTCAGACTTTTTAAGAACCTGCGGAAAGCCTGACTATAGAAGAGTATTTATTTAGCTTTATGAGTCACAACTCAATAATATTTCAGTAACAAACCCACACCTCTTACTTCGAGATTATGTCTCTACAGAGAACAAAGGTATAGTAGGAGGGTTTATTTTCCAAAATTACAAAACTCTGTGCCACCGCAGACATTAAAACCCTGTTATCCACACACCGCTGTGCATCTCATGTGGTTGGTGAAGAGATTCAAAGATATACCAACCCAAAAAGAAATTTCTCCTCTCAGGAGTTGTAGATCAAAGCTGAGCTAAAACACCAAGAAATATTGGACTTCAGATAAAGGGATGCTCGAAACCATAAGTTTCAAACATATTTTTAGTAGATTAGTCTTAAAAGCAGAGTATGCTGATGTATCTCTATCATGCCTCTATAAGCGCCGCTGCTTCTTCTGTTAGAAAAGACAGATATACAGAGGACAAGCACATGTGAATACTTAAAGACACAGATACCTTCTCTATAAGCAGTTTCTTGCTCATGGTGATGCACTTATTGAGCCTCTCTTTGTACTTCTCCAGGAGTTTTTGCTGCTCATCAATCTGTCTCCGTAAGTCACAATTAGCCTGTTGTGGAAAGAAAGTGGAGACAGTGCTACACTTAGTTGTCTGGTTTTATGTATCAACCAAATAAAACATGAAATGGCACTCTGTAAAACATGAGCTAAGTGTCACCTTCAGCATCATAACACTGGTTACAGACGCTGAACTCACCCTGAGCAGGTCGTCTATTCGCCCCTCTTTCTTCTCCAGGTCCAGACTCTTGTTGCTCTCCAGAGCTGCAAGTTTCAGACCCGTCAACTCCGTCTAAGTGAGGCAGTCAGAGGTGTATTAATAAATGGATAGTGTATATTGCAGGGTGATCCACTCACTCTGAAAAGATCTAAATGTTTGTGTTGCTGCCTATGGATGTCATCTTACCTGGACACATTTGCTTGAAGAGGCTTTGAGACTTTGTTCCCCAAAACACAGGCTGGTGGGAGAGGAGCTATTCTGTCGGATCTGTAGACACACAGTTATTATTATTTAACACCATTATTATACAGTGTCTCATATCTAACTTAGGTGCAAATACCTCAAAAATCTCAGAAGAAGACATTTAATTGAATGTCAAACACTTACAATCGAGCCAGGCGCCGAGTGTGAGTTCTGTGGAGATCGGCGAGCTGAAGGGAGGCCTCTCACAGGACTGGAACCATTTCCTCCTTGGAACTTCGCAGCGAAAGCAAATGGACATAAGATACTAGTTAAAAACTAGAAGACCGCAGAGTTCCTACAGCTTAAAGTTCGATTTAAGACTTTTGAGATTTTGAAGAGCAACTTCAGAAGAACAGATTCATAAAACCCTAGTTCACATGTATTTAACACTTGTGAAAGACTGATTTAAGACATTTACACCACTTAAGGGCTTATTTTTAGATGAATGAATTCAATGCCTTTTAAAATTTGTTAAGAATCCACAGGAATACTGTAACATACAACAGAGGTACAAGTTGGTGTAATACCCACATCAAAGTAGTCACTGATCTTGGGTCCACGTGTGGAGGTCTTCCCTGCGCAAACAAATGTTTTTGTTTGTTTTAATGCAAACTATTAGTAATGAATAGATGCTTAAAATACACCCATTTTGTTCGCATGTCGGCTGTACCTTGACTACTCTCTGAGTAGGTGTCAGCTTTCCTTTTTCTGCCTCTGGACGATTCGGAGTGCTTTTTCTCTGGCGTCTGTAAAATGATATGAAATACAAGGTTACAAAAAAGCATAAATCCCCCAGTGTTTTACCTAACAAAGCTGCTTCAACTGGTGATGCTCAGCAGGAAGGTGCAGTAGAAAGAGTACATACTGAGTAGGCAGGGGAGCTCCCTCTCTTTAAATCAGAGTTCTAGGAAGAAAAAGAGAGGGAGAGGTGGAGGTAGTGGAAGAGACAGAGAGACGAGTGGGCCGAGCAAGGAAAGAACAGAATACTGACGGCATGCATCTGCGTCTAACCAAGCTTCACTGTGGGTATCTACGTGACAGACTCTGCAGTAAATGTGTAATAAATTGTTATAGCTCTTGTCTTTTCAGTACTTTCTTATTACACAACTCAACTGATATCTAGTGCAGGATTTCAGCAGGTTTTAATTCAAAGTCTGAAATGAAATGTGCCAATCCAAATCATAGATGTTTTGTCCTTTCCACACTTGAAGGTTGTAGCAATGTCTGAATCAGGGAACATCATTTGAAACAGATGACTTAGGTCTTCGTTACATAGTGATCAATGCAAATGCTTCCCCAAAAAAACATTACTCCAACTTCATTATGAAGTAAACTAAATTACATTAACTTCATTATCCAATCATTTTTTAAGACTTTATGAAGACCTGCAGATGCCCTGCTTACAGTAATTTCCTGCCATAGCACACTGAAAATGACTGTGTTTCTGTGTTTGTGTGTTACCTCTGACTCTTTGTCACTAGATGAGCCAAGGCTGCCATAGCTGTGGTTAGAGGACTCATTGGCCAGACCCTAAACACAGTGAGAATTCAACCAAATAGATCAAAATTCAAACAAACAGGAAAAAACCATGTCACTGCAAGTCAATACAATGCTATCTAAGTTGAGTGACTTCATCAAATGTAAACAGTGAAACAAAAGCCTGGAGGCAGGCCTCTTGCCTGCTACGTCTGATCGGAATCCAGATCTTCAAGTATTAGGTGTGTCACTTTAACTTTTTCCACACACAGGCACATTTCCAGGAACCCTGTGTCTTTTTATAGGAAAACAGGAACTTTACCTGCTTTTCCTCCATTGGAACCCAGTTCTGGTTTTAAGTTCCTGCTCCCAGAAAGTCCCTGTTCCAGACGTGGCACTTTCTTACACCACAGGGACCATTATGGTGCCTTTAACATTATTTAAAGTCACTAAAAATATAAGTATGAACGCCGTTACAACCTGTGAACTGCACTCTTTCAGACTGACTGGTGCTATTAATAATATAAAGAGTTGGAATATGAATCCCCTGCAATGTAATTGACATTTACAACACAGACAACTTCCGTCTATGACATCCAAGAAGCTATTCACGTTGCTGTGCCGCTAGTTTTAACCCTTCGTTCCATTAACTGATCAAGTGTTCACGGTGATGCAGATGCAGTTAAAACACAAGCAGGAATGAGGCTTTAGTTTTTGTGTGCTGTTGTTACCTTAGCACCTCCACTGGTGCTCCCAGTGCTGCCTCCCGTGTTGCCACTGACAGCTCCTGTGAATCTGGCCTCCAGCAGCTCCTGTCTCCTGGGGTCCAGGCTGTGCAGCTCCTCCATTGGGCCTGGCATGAGGACATCATCAGGTTAAATGTTGGCAATACCGCAACCACTTTGCAGCTGTACCCTGAACACAATTCTGAGATAAAATTACTAAAAGAGAATTAAAACGAGCATGAAGAGAAGGAACAGAGGATAGTATCTGGGGGAGGATTAGAGAAAATTGGAGTGATTAGAGGATAAAAATAGAAAAAGGACTTGATTCAACTCGGCAGTGGGCTGTTCTTTAAGGGATGCATTTTTATGCAGTGATGGGAAATATTGTAGGGGAATTGCACTGCTGTTGAGGTAGGAAGGTCATTTTTCCAGTAGGGATGGAGGAGGAAGAGGAGTCGAGGCCAGGTGAAGCGACTCTACGAGTTTATCAACACAAACAACATTTTTAACCAGCCCGTCTATTATCTCATTATTTATACTGACCTCATTGCACAGAGCTAAACTCGACTCTGACATTTAAGGATCTCAAAAGCTCAGAAGCCTTGCGGAAAGAGCACAATAACAGCTGCGATAAGGACACTGGAAATTTTTATCATTCTACATGCAGCACAGTCAACATGAAATAGATCAGGGCCTGTCAGTGGCTGTGTGTTGCATTCAAATGCAACACGTGTGTATGAGTGCCGTTAAAACAGGACACAGCTTCCGATTTCATAAGTCTGGCAGATTTTGCAAAAGCCCATTTGATTTATAAATTTCAGCACAAGGAGATGCGCGAAATGATGAGTGGCAATCCTTTTAGTTGCAAACCACTGACAACACACAAAATGACTTTAACAGAAGCTGCAGTCAAAACATATATATGCTGCCTGATAAAGCGGCTGACTGCGCCTCCTTCTATGACAACATGTTTCCAGGGAGAGACACACAGGTCCTCTGCTGCCTGCTGAATACTGCTGCTAGTGTTTGTTTCCTTATTGGACGTTTCCTGGCTGTCATCTTTACATAGCTTCTGGCACAGGGGCAAGCCCTAAAAGGCATAATGGACATTATGAAACCCTTCAGCTATGAACCAGAGAGCACACAACAAGGCCTGTGTAAAGGTTATCTGAGGACAGGGTTAAGGGTGATTTGGGGAAATGCATCTATATTGCAAGAGTTTTATATTACAGCATTATTTTTTGTCTCTCAGCACATTGTTGTAAGGTTGTTTTTTTTTTTGTTTTTTTTTGTTTTTTTACAACAACACTTAAACAAACGAGATTCTTGGTAATCGTTTGTCTTTGTTTATACCGATCTGCTAACATACATGGCTGTCTAACCCGTGTTTCTGAAAAACCGAGTGAGAGTATGACCTATCGCTCTAACTTATGGTACTGTTTTGTCACATTATAACCACCAGCTGCAATGTCGGAGTAAATAACACTCACTTCAACGACATGTCGAAAACATTAGAAAAAATAGGTGCATCCAAACTGACCAAAAAGTAGTTCCCAGCAGCAGGGACATGCGTTGCAATGCATTAATATATGTAGCTATGTATAGCTACGTTGTTTAAAATACAAACAGATGCCATTGATACTTGATATGAGGTGAACGACACCAAACTGTTAAAACTGTGCAAAAGACTGTTATTGCAACAGCATCAACGAGTAGCGAGACATCGTATCGGCTGACAGTTACACAAACAAAACAACAAGCTAGTCCTGCCTTTGTGCAAACATGATAGCTCGCTGCTACTTAGACTGGCCATCAACTGAACTGACAGCTGACGTTTGGCTTCCAATTCACGGCATCAGTGAACTTGACATCCATTTTTTCTTCAACAAACGTAAGCTCTACACGGACAAAATAGCCCAGTTCCCCTGCAAAGAACACAGTTTACGGAGATTAAGAGTCGGCCGTGCACTTGAGGAGCAGATATACCTTCCTTGCTCTTTGCGGTCGCCGTTATATGTTGTTGAGAAATCGTTGGGGACGAGGAGAGCTGCGACCAAGATGGCGTCGCCTCCAAACTTCCACCACCACTTCCACTGTTACTTTGGACACTCATGAAGCCACTTTACCGCCGAGAGGAGCCAGCGTACACACTGCCGTTCGCGGAAATACCAAACTTGCGTCCATCGTTTGACACCTGCTGTAGTCAAACTGTCCAGAGAACGGGAGTCGATGCGTTTGTGCGTCGCTAGACGTCTCGCATTTTGCGACCCGTGCGGGTCCTGCGGAGGAGCGGCTTCTTTTGAGACTCGCTGAAACGGATCCAATGTAACCTTTGCATGATGACCGCACCGCGCGCCTGTCAGCATCCAGTTCGCGAGCGGAGCTTTGATTCTAGTAGGCGAGGCTATCGCGAGGCTGGCGCGTACCTAGCAGCGTGATGAGGGATGGCATGACACCGAAACAGACACTGATCTGGGATCATTTTACTCTCCTCCAAACGAGCCTTAGGTTCACAGGGAGAGGCAACTCAGCGTGGACCTGAGAACAGCCGATACAACAACAACAAACACCCCGAAAAAAATGGCCGAAAGTTCTTGTTTGCTTGAGTATAACGAAGGAAACGTACACACATACACATGTATCCCTGCCTTTGTGTCTATGTGAGGACAAATTATTAACACAATGCGTTCCTTAACCCCTTACTCTAACCTTAACCGTCACAACCGAATGCCTAACCCTAACCTTAACCTAATTCTAACCCTAACCCTAAAACCAAGACTTAATCCAGAAGACGTTGTGGGGTCCAGCATTCTGGTCTCCATAAAGTAGTCGGACCCGGCACCGTGTGTGGGCTCCCGGTTTTCAGACCCACGAATACAGAAAAACATGCACACACTAACGCACACATGCATATCTCTGTCTACCTATATGTATTTATATACAGACATGCACAGAATCTATAGATCTACTAATTCTATGTACAGTATGCATCAGGAACTTTTGACTGAAGCAAACGATGATGTATGAAGGAAAAGATATTTAGATGACTAATGTGGCCATGTTGACTATGTATTCTAATTTGTACTTGAATATACACTGAGCATTGCATATTAAAAATATATTCTTGAATTAATAGATCTGTGTGTGTGTGTAAATATATATATGTATACACACACACACGTATACAGTATTTATAGTATATTGACATTCTGTGTATGTGTATTTGTGTGTGTATGTATTCGTATGTGGGTTTTTTTTTTGTACAGTAACAACTGATGTGTGTGTGATGTTAATTTGCTGTTTTCAGCTTTACATCTAAAACTACAAGTTGCTCGGAGGGGAGCAGGGGGGATCGGAGGGTGGTGCAGGTGGGAGGATAGTAATGTGGTCTGGGCTATAAGGTCTTTTGTTCCAAATTTGGTGCAGTGCATCAAAATGCCTTTGCCTTCTTGTAGGGCAGCATACACAAACACACACATACACACTCCCTCTCTTTCCATCAGCCGTTTGGCCCACATCTAACTCTTACTTTTCCTGCCAATTTATTTTGATTGACGTGCATTTATTTTTGGGTGAAAAGACATTCATTTTAGCGTAGACTTTGAGCTGAAAGTCTTTACTAATAGAAAAGATGTTTAACCTCTCATTTTTGGGAGGTAAATTCTAATGCAGTTTGAAAGGTTCAAATGAAGTATTCAAAGCAGTATGCATACTGTAAAAGGGGCTTTTGTCTGTCAAACCCCAGCTCCCCTTGCAGTCAGATTGCATCAGGAAACAGACTGAGGCACAAACGATCACATTGCACCTCATATGCACCTGCCCATGGTAACCTGATTTTTTTTTTTGGTCACATGGTTTCCATGGTAACAGAGCAATAGTCTTGACAGGCATTGAGGAAGGTTGTATAAGCAGTCTACTACATTACACTACAACTACACACTGTTCACACACACATACAGTTTGTGATGTAATTTCAGGTATGAAATTGGAGTTGTGTTACGAGGAAGGGAGTGACAGGTGACTGATATTCAAGCAGCAGTCGGGACATTCCAAGAGCATCAAATGTCCGCTGGAAAACTGGCAGTGTTGGCTGACATTTTGAAAAGTGCCTCCGGCTTGTTTATAAACTGTGCATGGCCTATTAACAACTGGCTCCTAAATAATCAGGAAAGGTAATGATCATACAATTACAAAGTATGACACTTCAGAACCATCAGCAGTTTTTTACGGCATATCAAACCTTAGATTAATTCATTCACAAAAACTTGGACAATGTTGATTTTTATTTTTACACATAATATACACAAGCCATGTGTGTAGATACACATATCTATTCATGGGAACATTTTAATGAATTAGGTCATTAGGCTGTTGCCATGAATAGATTTTGTAAATGCAATGCCCCGTATATATTTAAGTACACACTAGAATACACACTCAACATGGTAATATTAATCACCTAAATATATTTCCTTCTTATATCTTTATTTGAATAAGTCAAAAGTTTCTGATTGATGCTAACAGTATTTTAGTTCTGTTCAGTATATAATTTATAAATAACATAAATAAAAAGAAAAAAGCACAAAAATGCTGCTGCTTTGCTAAATATTTCTAGGTTTTTGTCATCAGTGCTATCATTTTTAACCGTGTTTAACAAATTCTCTTTACTAAACACTGCAGGTCTATTTACACAAGAAACAACACGTAACCCAAATGTATTTCTAAGTTTACTGTTTACTTGACATTTATGGGCCCAGAACTGAACTTAACTTTAACTTCTACATTCTGTCAATAATTTTCCTTTGGATAAATAAAACCCCAAACTCCACCTGTGACTCCTCATACTTTCCAGCTCGCCGCCAAGCACAACAAGCACAAATATACGATTATGACGAGGACCCTGACACAGTTTGATTTACTGAATGTGAGATTTGAGACTGTGTAATAACAAGACTAAAATGTGCAGTAGTAAAATCTCAGAATAATGAGAAAACAGTGTCAGTTCCTTTGAGTGTGCAGTAATACTTGATACATCTCTGTCTTAGGATAAATGTTAGTCACACGTTGGTTTGCATTAAATTTACAGATACAGATCAGTTGTCACAGAAATATTATTATATTTATTTATTATCTTATTAACAATTATAGATTCATCTCTGAATACATTGTAAAGCTGCTGATTATGAGTGCATTCAAATCAGAGCACTTCAACCATGACTTCCTCTTCCCCTTGAAGCCTCAGGAAAAGATGTTTTTTGTTTGAAACGCCTTTCTCTGGTTCTCGTACATGTTAACGTAGGATCTGAGAAGGTCTTCCATTGTGTAACTCTGAAAAAAGAACAAAGTGAGTTTATTTGTCAGAAAGGGTTTCATTTAAAATGACTCTCAGTCACCTGTAGTGGGTTCGTAACTCCGGACTAATGCACTCTATACTGGATTGTCTGTGTTGTCGCTCACCTGCGAGGTTTCGCAGACAAAAGTGACGCCCTTCACCAGGGTGCCAATGGTCATCAGGAAGACGTCACCTTTGCTGTACCACTCTGTGATGCGGCTGAACGGGTGCACGATCAGAAGCTCCTAAATGGTTCATATTACGAGTAAGCTACATTATCGTTTGCAAAAATGCAGACTTACGGACAGAAAATAATACACATATAAATAAAACCTTGATTGTAACAGCTTCAAAATATATTAAACTGACATCAAATGGATATGAAAGACTGTTATCTGTTATCATGTGACATGACAAGGGTTGCAATGATTTGAGATATTCACAGTATGATAATTGTCTCAGAATTAAATATCTTTCACTGTATACTGTAGCAGGACGTTTAACATGTAATCTCTCTTTATAAATAAATAAATCCTAGTTTTTTTCCCAATATCTTAGATAAGCAAATGTACTTGGTACGGCAATTGTCAAGATTTATACCATGATATACGGTGAAACAGCACACAGCTGCAACCCTAGACATGACTGTGTGTTTACAGGGGTAAGAAAGAACAAACTCATTCATATACAGATACATACATACCTTCGTCTTTGGGTCTATCAGGCTGACTCCTTGCTTGTTGATCACAATCCAAACAATGTTTGGGTAGCTAGATTCACATGATTGCTGTAAAGCCAATAAGAAACAATGTATAGAAAATGCACACATTTTCCAGGACAAAACATTTCCTTTTAATTGCCATTTTCCCCCATCCTAAGTACTCACTTTAACTTCAAAGAAATCACAGCCAAAGGTCGGCCAGCTTGAGATTGCTCGCAGGAAGGCGATTTTGGCCTCCTGCACCGTGGTGCCGCTCTGCTTCTTGTAGGAGGAGATGATGTGCTGCAAGGAGAACGTTTAACACATGGAAAATACTGTAAGAGTACATTCTTTACACTAAAAACAGACATGTAGAAGCTGTTTATGTACTAATCTAGCATCATGCTGGATTATTGGTTCATTTCAATCATCTGTTTACCTTCTTCCATTCTTCAGCTGACATGATTTTTAACTGGTCAGCAGGCACCAGACTCTTCAACATCTTGGGTATCATGACAAACTGCGACCTGTCTGAGTCTACTTGAACTCTGAAAAGGAGCCCACCCAGGGTGATCATGTCCTCTTTGGTGCAGTTGTGGAATCCCCGCAGGTACTTACTCAGCTCCTTTATGGAGGCAAAACAAAGAACATGCACCGTGATATTTCGGTATGGTAAAAATGAATAAAACCAGAATGAACAGTGAGTTGTGTGTGGTTACAAGTTGGATACCTGTGGGAAATGAAAGGTAAGATCTGCAGTCAGGTCGTTCCCTGGGTTCACATTGAACCAGAGCTTCCTCTTAAAGATCACCAAGTAGGCCACAAAGGCCTGGTTCCCTAGCTTGGCTTGAAGGAAAAGTTTGATCATAAATGAAAGTCAGCATTCAAATATAAAAACTTCAGTTGTCAGTGACTATGTTTACATTTACATTAGTCTGAAAAAGACAAAATTCCTAATAAGTTGTTTACATGGCTAATGAAATATATATATATGTTGATACATAGTGATACGTTACCTTCTTTTACTCTTTTTCCTTTCTTAGGGGTGTCTGATGTCTCCTTTAAACTGTCAAAGAAATACTTCTGCTCATTCAAGCCCTGAACCTGACATTAAAACAAAGAATTAAAACAAATATTTAGTTACATTTAATATAATAAACCATATCATGTGCAGTAACCAACCAACAAAGTGTGCCCTCTTTTGTGTCCAATGACATTTTCAGTTTTCCCCCACATAGAAATGCAGCAAAAAATATGAGTCCCTGCCTTGTTTGCGGTTTTCAGGTAAAGACCATATCCATCAGCTGATTTGTGCTTGAGCTTGAGCTGAGTGACAATAGTGTAGCACAGGTCTTTGATTGTTGTTGTCGATGCCACTGCAAATATCTGCAGAAAATCACAGAATATCATGCACAGTAAATACAGATACTCCAGGACATACTCAAATGTACTGTGTAATGCTGTCCAACTTAACTTTGGACGTCATTTCAGACCCTAACAAACAGTGTCCGTGCATTTATGGACACCTAATCTCACTGTTTAGAGAAGATTACTGTCTCTTACATCCTCTGTGCCATTTGGGAAGTGGACTTTATGGAAGATCTGGGTGCTTTTCTGTTGGATGGCATCCACCTCTACCAGATGGGGAGGAAGCTTCCTGGGCTCTTTACTGAAGACAGAAACCAGTAAACATATTGTTCAGCAAAGGTAGTGTTAATTTTAAAACGATTAACTATGAAACCAAAGTAAAAAACACAGATGGTTTTGATTACTAATACAGGGTTTTTCCCTAAGGTTTCTGGAGGACTTGTGATGTGGTTGTGGTTTGGGGGGTCGTGGGATTTGGAGGTCATCCTCCGAGAAAATCTGATGTTATTTAATTAAAAACTGCGCATTCATTTCCACATATTTTTAAAATTGGAAAAGCTAGAACAGGTTATAAATAAACAAATAAAGGCCGACTATTAGATCTGAGAAAAGTCATTTAGTTCTTTTTGACGCTGTCCACATTGATTTTACATTAATTCAACTTACTGTAGGTGGTGCCTAGAATGGAAATGGGTGCTGCACCCGAGTCTTATAAGGGTAGGAAAACCCTATGATAAACTAATACTATAATTAATTAAGAAAAGTAAATAAGTGAGCAGCCAAAGACAAACTCTGTCTTTTCACACGCAAGGTTGCTGACATTTCTATTTCTTACTGTCCGTACATCTTATAATAAACCAACCATGTCTATAGCTAATCTTCTACACAAGAAACCAGAGATAATCTCACAAAATACAAGTATCCAGGGTGCAAACTGCAGGGGAGCCGTGAGGAGCTCAGCTGTTCTTAATAAGACTTGAGCTCCCCTGATATTTCACATGATTTCAAAAATATTGACAATATGCTGTTTTACCACCATGCGTTTAATTTTTTCCGTAACTTCATCATTATGGATCATGCGTAAAAGAAGCTAATAATGATGTATGTGATTCTTAGTAATGACAATAATGATAAATAATAGTTAAATCAAATTCTTCATAAATATATCTGACCATGTTTTCAGAACCAGAAATTAAATAAATGAAAATAGAATCAATTTTCACTTCAGAATCCACAAACAGTAGGCATATTTCATTTTCCCAGTCATTTTGTGAAACAGAAAATAAAAAAACTTCACTGAACATATTTTTTTATCAGCAATAAAGTGTACTACTACCATTATTACTGAAATAAACAGCTTATTTTTATCTCTCCACGGCATTGAAAGACGCACATCAGAGGCAACTTTTCATCTGTTTTCTTATTATTCATATTCTTATTAATAGGAATAATGACAAATAAATCTAAATCAAATGCTTTAAAAATGTTGTGTCTGTCATTTCTGTCAAACAATTGAACTCTCCCCAAAAGCCATGGTACAGTTCACACACTGTAGACTTGTAAATGTTTTTCCACGTATTTTTTCATGTTTGATCTAACTACCAGTGACCTGCTCTTTTAAACAACATTGCCGTCATCGAGTTCCATGTGATCCATCACTTCTCCAGCCTGACCTGAGCATCCCCTGCAGCCGCTGCAGGCAGCCGGCAGCCAGTGGGTCTCTGGGCCGTGACTCCAGGAAGCGCCTGGTGTGGTTCAGCAAATCCAGACTGGGCGGGAACAGGCCTGTGCACAGCCACATCAGCTGCCACCCACGCTCCATGCTTAACCTGACAAGACAGAGGGGAGGAACCGATAAAGCCTCGAATACGGGGGTTGACTGAGAAGTTTGTGGCCTGAGGTAGAAGTTATACATTCACGTGCAGTTCAAATGCTTCAGTGGTTACACAGAACGTTTTTAAGGGAATAACTTTCATGGTATATCTGTTTTAGAGAATTGAAAGTGCACAAAGAAGCCACCCTTTGTGCACTGACACTTTGCTAAGTAGGAGTTTGTTTTGGAAAGCTGCATGGACGCGTCTCCAGGGAGATTTCCTGCTCTGTGGCAGTGTCCTGTTGACCTGCCAAGATCAGAGCACGCATCTTATCAGTGGGCAAAGTGGTTGTATTTATCTGCATTTAGGGTAGGGCGCTATGACAGTATATACTGTGTGAAGACAGAAATGAGATTCGGCACTGCCGTTTATACTGTAGGATATTACAAATCTACAGCTTTGGAAAAAATTATTAGTCCAGCGATGATTTTTCTGTGGAAATTCAATATAACAACCCTTAAACAGTGATGATGTCGAGTGAAAATGGTTAGTGATTAAATAATTACATCAGCTTATAAATGGGCATGACAAAATCTGATAATAACAAAACACATTCAACAAATTATGTATAAAAACATAAAACACTGAAATAGTCAAATTTCCTAATTTTACACTAGATGAGTAGAAACATTTCTGAGATAATCAAATATGATGAAGTGCAGTACTGTTACTGTAAAGCATTTCATACTTAATTTACATAATTTACAGGACGATTACTCTATCCTTATACAATAACATCTACTGTAAAACGTGTAAAGTGTTGAATTGCACATGAACATAATGAGAGATGTATTAATCATCTCCTCCTATCTTTGGTCCTGAACTTATCAATCATCCTTCAAAATATTGGCACATTTTCTGTGATGTTATGTACAGTAAAAACAAAACTTTATGCAAACACACACACACACACACACACAGAGGCAGCACCTGTTGTTGTTGGTGGTCATCTGTCTCATGATCTGGCAGTAGATCTCATCCTGCAGAGCTACATGCTGCGTGGCTGGACCAAATATCTGGTCAGTCAGTTCTATAGGAGTGCGAGCGTGCTTGATGGGGTAATCGCCCATATACTTCATGATAGGTAGCAGCAAAGGTCAAGGACGAATGCAACGTGAAAACTAAACAAACGTCTGTGTCGCACAGGGTTGGTTTACATATTTCATTCTTTGCATGTAAACATTACACACGAGTTGGCAGTATGCATTCAGTGGTGGAAGAAGTATTCAGACCCTTCTTACATAAAAGTACTAATACCACACTGTAACCATACTATGTATTGTCTATACTATGTATGTATGTATGTATGTATGTATGTATGTATGTATGTATGTATGTATGTATGTATGTATGTATGTATGTATGTATACTATTAGCTTAAGGAGGAACACAGTGTCCTTCAGTTCATCCCAAACATTCAAAATCAATACATTTAGAGATACGTGGTTTGCACTGAACACAAAGGTAGATCACAAACTGTGATTTAAAAAGGAACTAAAGCTGTCAGAATAATGTAGTGGAGGAAGAACTACAATATTTGGTCTGTGCTGTAGTGGAGTAGAAGTAGAAGACTACGTAAAATGGAAAGACTCCAGTAAAGTACAAGTATCGCAAATTTGTACATTACACCACTGTATGCATTACATGTTCTGTGTTACTAAAAATAAAAATCACTGAAGTGGAAGCAATAGGATAATATTTGACAGCATCCTAAATCTGATATATAGGCACTGGTTTCAAGGATATCAGTAAAGGCATTGCAGGCCAGAGAGCTGAGCTCAGAGTTACGGACCAGGCTTTTCATTAGTGGTTGTTTGAGAGGTTCTCTGGAATAGGCCCACAGCTTCTCCTTGTTGACTCCTTTGTTTGCACCGTGTCGGCCGACATCCTTCCCCGGTTGCCTGTGACAGGCAGGAAACGCAGAACAATCATTCCTAATGCACTTGTGTAGCTGCTAATACATGTGAATGTTGACTGCTCAGTAGTACAGCAGTTCAATAGTGATGCACAGTGTGCATTAATATGTTCATCATCAATGCTTTTAGTCAAACAAAGCAAAAAGTAAAAGTAAAAACATTGCAACTAAATCAGACTTTTGTAATTTATTTATATTGATATTGACATTGTAATTGACTTATATTCAATAATCGCAAATTGTCAAATCATTTTATTACCTGAAATTTACGAGTGCAAAATCTTTTAAAGAGACAGGGGCCACTAGTTCGTCTCTCTGTGGGGCGCTTTGTGTAGAGGTTTTCTTCTGGCCTGGACTGAGCAGTTCCTGACAGATCAGAAGCAGTTCATCAGTTTGACCACAAGAGGGGATCATATGAGCCGTCAAAGTCATTTATCCAACACTGCTTAGGTTTAAAAGCTTACTACGTATGTATGTGTGTGCTGTATTTAATCTATTTTTTATTCATCTTTTTCATCCACTCTTTCATAAATTACGGTGCAGATGATCTTTCTTAGGTAAATAATCTCTACTCTACCAGCATGTCATCGCTGGGCCTGCTGAGAGTCGGCAGAAACTGCACTGTATCCTTATAGACTGCACCGGTGGTCCTGGTCCGCTGGTTGGTCGCTTTAATCCAGTTCTGATCAGGAGGATATTCTTCATCTTTCTTTACCAGCAACAGATCCCCTCGTTTACACATCAGGAACATAGGATCATCTACGAGAACGCAAAGAAATAAGTATTCAAAAAAAATTGCACTCAACAAGGTGGTTAATGTCTGTAGCAAAATAATTGGAACTGCACAGGAAACTCTGCAGGATCTTTACAAGAAAGAAAGCACGATCCACTGGGGACAAGTAATCCTTTTGATTGACTGATTGACATTTTTAAATGTATAACCACCTTTATTTGTCCATGCGATGGCGGTGTCGTACCTGTTTTTGTGGTGTCGTGCTGGATCAGTGCAAATTCTGAGCGCTCTCTTAGCCCGTCCAGGTTTCT
>JAPQRN010000010.1:1503227-1540111 GCA_037367275.1 Coranthus polyacanthus
ACCGTCAGCGCCTCGGCTTCATTACCTTGACGAAGGCGTCCCTGCAGTCGGACGCCTGTTCGGAGCTGAGGGGTTTGGTCACCCTCTCTCTGTTGGTCATAAACGAACGGTGGGTCAAACTGTTTGCCAGAGAAGACTTTTGGACCTGCCGGAAACAGACGCTCGTCATTTAACGTTGAAAACAAACAACCGCTTTTGACAGATTCATATTCATTCGATGATAAGAAACATACAGATTCAGGTCATGGGTAAGTTCATACACAAAAAAAATAACAACCCACAAACCTCCAGGAGCGACGCCGCGATGCTGAAGTGAACCGATTTGCTGACATCGCTGGTTTCCAAGTTATTTTGTGTGTTGGCTGATGGGAAAATAAGATCAAATACAACAAAAAGAACAATTTTAATATTAAATTCTTTTATAACACTTAGGTCATTCCTTTGAGAACATATTCACGAGTATATTTTGAGTTGAAGCCAAATAAAATATATAATAGTGATAACATATTAAACAGGATTCCCACACATCGTTACAGACAGACTTTGACTTTTCAAGGGCGGTTAATGAACAGAAGTGGACTTTAGTTAATTATTGTATGAAAATTAAACAGCTTTTTTCATTCTCTAATTGTTGGTTATTTTCAGATTTAAATTAATAAACTATTTTCTAAGGATTGTAATAATATGGAGCTAAGATCAGGCAAAAATGTGTTTGTTTTCGTGAAATATTAACGACGAAAAGCCATCCCAGCACAACCTTTCTAAAACTGCTGACAATTTTTCCAGGCTGTAAAATTGATGATATTTTAAAATTCTATGACTTTTTCGGGTTTTTTTCTGAACGCGGGAAACCCTGAATATACGGCAATCGAGTAAAATAACACTCATTTAAAACAGAAATCAAGTGAATTAACACAAACGAGAACGGATGTGCATTTTAAATGTTAAAATCTTTTTGCCATTTGTTCTAATCCTCAGATGCAGTCATTTGTGCATAGACAGCATATGTAGCATACATATTGTGTTTAATATGTAAGAGCAGTGGTTGCATAGAGTGATTTAGCACTAGATGTACATTTCACACTTTAAAGTATATACTCCTGTGTCCGCTCACCCTCGAAGCAGACGTTCCCCAGGTGTAAAATGGCTGCCAGCAGCTTGAGGATGTCCTGACGCTGGATTTCCGAGAAGGTCAAGATTTTCAAGGCAGAAGAGATGCGGCTGTAGTCTTTAGCATCATCTCTGCCTTCACATGTGATGCAGTCGCCCTACAGCGCATGGGAGGGAGGGATTGACAGGATTTAAAATGTCCTCTTCACAGTCTGACCTTCTCGTATTTATTGAAACATACTGTAACACAACAAGCCTCGGTATCTGTGTGCGTGACGTGTACCTTGGTAAGAAATTTGTATTCCTTGGCATTTCCAAGCTTCAGAGGTTTCCTCTCCTCTGGCGTAATTCCTGCCAGCAAGCAGTAAAAAATGTGGTAGTTTCGTTCCTCGATAGCCTGAGGTCATGGAGAAAGAATTAATATAATTTATACACAAAGGCAAGATAAACTAAGGCTGTTTGCAAAGTATCAAAGAGATGACTATCGTCTTAAGTAGCTGGAAATGAACACAGACAAATGTCAATATGATGAGTCATAGAAAGGATCAGCATTAATGTTTTTCTCCGTCGTCAACAGTAAAGGCGTGTTATTTAGACGGATTGTGCAGTGAAGACCTGCTCTGTGTAGAGATAAGAAGTACTGCGTTAGTCTGTGGAGCTGGATCACCTGATGGCAGACGCGAGACTTCTCCAGAAGATACTGCTCCACGCGAGCGCCTTCGATCACTCCGTTCTCATTGAAGAAGATCTCCAAGTATTTCCCGAAGCGGCTGGAGTTGTCATTGCGGATTGTTTTAGCATTTCCAAAAGCTGTACGGGGCATAACAGGATGCTGACACACTATGTCTTGTACAGTAGTTTAGAAAGTTTGCAGGTGGTTTCATTTCTCACCTAAAACCTCCTCCTTCATGTCATGGATTTTTTTTTTTGAAACATGAATGTAACTTCTATTAAGTTCATGGGATCTTGCAAAAGTGTTCCCACAGAAAAGATTCAAGGAAATTCAATTCACATTTTTCAGCTTTAAAGCTATATTTAGAAAGATCTGTGGTGTTTTTTTTATGCAGGATCAAATCATTTCTAGACGCGAGAACTACATTAATCCTACACAGAATCTAAATTTGGTGACAAGCAAGTGAAAACTAGTGGAGATATTCATTTCCGAAAATGAGAGATTCTTTATTCAAGTTTTATTTATTCGATTTCAGCATCAACTACGTGAACAGTTTCTTGGATGTTTAGGATAAATTTCGACCCAATCCTGTGAAAAATAAATAACTGGTGAGACTGAAAGTTAGCTGTGAGGGCGAAAGTAAAACAAATCCAGAACTCAGAAAGTATTTGAAGTAGAGCTAAAGCTCTACTATTTTTGCAAAGTTCCCTGAACTAAATAGAAGTTTTCACTTTATTTCAAGAAAAAGAAGAACATGAACTGATAAAAGTGCTGAGTTGTGGGTGAGGTGGCATTGCATGAGACATGGCATAAGCTTGTCGCAAGAGCACACGTACAGTATCGTTATATCGCCGCCATCGTACCTTCTAGTATTGGGTTGGACTCCAGAATCTGCTGTTCTATCTGCTGTTCAGAGAGCTGACCGCTGACCGCTGCCAAATACTGCAGGATCAGTTTAGTGCTCTCCGTCTTCCCGGCCCCCGACTCCCCACTGAGAGAGAAACGCAGAACAGCAGAGTGAAAACAAAAACCTCACCAATCATCTTTTCCTTCTTAACAGGAGATCGTCTCATTCATTCTGACCTGATGATGCAGCACTGGTTCCTGAGGTGGCGTTTCATGTTGAAGTGGCAGGATTCGGCCACGGCAAAGATGTGCGGAGGGAGTTCTCCGAGCTTTCGGCCGCGATACAACCTCACCTGTGGGACGGCAGACATGACGCACAACACTGTCATCCTCCTCCAGTCGGCCGGTTCACATGACAGTCACCTGGGTTCTAACTGACAACTTGAGGAGGCGATTACCTCCAGCCGGTACAAGCCTCACCTGGTCGGATGAGTATAAAGGGAAATCCTGGTACGGGTTCACAGCCACCAACACTGAACCTGTGTAGGTCTAAAGAATAAGGAAGTTTACATTTCAAGCTCAAAAGGCACCTGAGATCATTTTACTTTTTTTTTTCTGATCGCTTACACACTGACGGCATCAACTTAAGTTGAACTTTTGTAATCGTGTCTTAAACAAAGGCAGATGTTTGGAATTCAAACTGAACTTTTGCAAAACACTACACTGTTTCTTACATTAGTTGTTGTTTACCATTGCTCTGTAATTTGCGGTGCTTTTGTTGTTGTTATATGAACCTGTAATGGAAAAAAAATAAGCTGTCTTCTGTATTATTCTACTTTTCTCTGAAATGTGAGCAGACGTACTGCACTGGAACAACCCTTCATAGAAGCCTGCATGGGGGAAAATTAAAAAAAGGTAGAGAAAGTAGAGGTTGACTGACAGCAGATTTTTAAAGTTTAATAGAATAATGATCAGATTAATCTAAATAAATAAACCTGGACGTCACACGTCTGAAGAAATCTAGGCATCTATAAGTGCGCTTGAAAAGCCAGATATTCGCCACCGATTAATCTGTCCGTCTCTAATACAAAGCACTGGCGACAGCATGTTCTTTATTAGTCCCTCAGTGCGTTGGTGCAGCTTTGAAACCAAACGGTGCATGTGCGTATCTTTTCATTACAAAATTGCCAAACCAAGGATTGTCACACCTCGCATAAAACTAAATCAAACTTATTTTACGCGCAGTCTGGCGGGCTGCTCTTAGATTTAGATTTTGAACGCTTTCCGCCTTACGTAGATGTTGCCTTGTTTGTGCCGGAGCAGCAGATTTCGGAGGAGGCCGGCCTCCGTCATGTCTCCGAGTTTGATCATGTCTTCCACCCCCTCCACTGATGTCGGGTGCATGACTCTGAGCGCTGCTTCCTGCTCCTGGGAGAGACTCTGCTCCTAGAGTGGTGTTAAAACAATGTTTTTATGATGTGAACAACACAGATTAACATTCTGCTTTATGTCTACCAGGGATACGCGTTTACCTTTCCCTCATCATCCACCAGGAACCGTTGACTCGATGGCGTCACTTTGACCCTCGCTCCGATGGGCACCCCAGTGTCCGTCTCCACCCACACCCACTCCCCCTGAAGAGAGAGGCCACAGGTAGATACAATGGGGTTAAACACATGACTAAATCCACTGAACTGCTTTTGGTGAATTTCAACTCTTTACTACTTGTATCCCTTAACAGCATTTCCTTATATGAATGACTGAAATCACTGACGTTATATCCAGGAACGACTGAGTTACACAGAGCTTTACTTTCTCATCAATAAAACCCATACTGATAACGCCACAGTCAGTTCTGTCTTACCTTTCTCAGCATCACCAATTTGCAGTGTTCCTACTCCTTGAACAAAGAAATCCATAAGATTAGTTAGAAGACTGTGAGACAAGACCAAAAAGCGAGAGGTTTTAAGATATCTGCTGTTTATCTGCTCGTCCACAGTGGTTAACAATGGTCAAGGTGTATCTAGATAACAAAACGACACATTGGATTAACAAAACGCTGCATTTGCACATTACCGAAAAGTCCTTCTTCCCAGTGATCTTCATGGATCTTCTTCGTTCCTTCAGCCCGGGCGCAGAGCTTCTGTTTGTCTTGACACCTTCTTTAATCTGTCTCAAAATGAGGAAGGAGGAAAGACGACCCTCCTACGACTGACACAGTGATTTTATGGCACTTTGACTTTGAACCGACTGGAGCAGAAGGAAGAGGAAGAGAAACTGATCACTTACTTACGCAGGGGGGGAAAATCCTTCTTGGCAGAGGGTTCATCTTTCTTGTCGATCCCTTATGAGCCTATATAAATATCGTAACATTTTTTTTTTTTTTTTTGGTTTTATTTCTAAATGGAAAAACTATTAGACAACGCCCTCAAATGAAATCTCGAGACTGTTTTTAGAGCACCGGGTCTCAGTCAGATATCGATATTAAAAAAAAAATAAAAAAAACACAAAAAAAAACAGACCCTTTATAAAAATAACCTTGACGTAGATTCACGGGGGTCAAACGGTGAGTGTTGTAATGAATTTATGTGCAGCCTTTGGACTGTGACTGTGTAAATCAGCGGAGGAGATACTGCTGGGCATCTCACGGAGACGCACTGCAATAAAGATGGAAATATGAGATTAATCTATCGTGGCTCAATTGGGAGGAGGAAGGGCTCACTCTTTAAGACTTGATCTTAATGTTATAGTAGCCAGAGATCATTTCAGCTGCATTCCTCATTGGTTTGTGAGATTTTAACTGTAAAATACTTGGGCTGAAATGAGAGTCGCGCTGGCGTCAGCGTGTTCAGCACTGATAAGAGATTGCCTGCAAATGACGTAAAACAGAGGAAAACATGAACTCTTCAAAACTGCAGTTACATGTGCTACTGGATAACGTTTTTCTTCGCACCACTTTCACTTTCGCCTACTGAAGCACATTGAATTCATATTGGAAGCAAGTCAAATACTATGCATTTCCAGTTACTTATTTTCTCTTTATGTAATATCTCAGAGTTTCTCTTCATTGTCGTAAGGCGTGGCATGTCTGGTATCTGTAGTTTATAAAGGTGGGGGTCATCAACTACGGTACCGTGACATGACTTTATCTCCCTCATGCTGCTCAAGGTGTATCGAGACTGATTAATTACAGACACTCCCTTGTAATAAAGACCATAGATATTATCTCTGCTTATTTGCTGTAAAGTAAACAGAGGAGGGCGGTGTTGCAGCAGATTAGGGGTCATTAGTAGGAGTCACCCAAAGCTTATGTTGGAAAAAAAAAAAGAAACATTTGAGTCATTGGTTCTCAGTACACTTTGTGTGTGCATTTATTTAACTTGAGACAAACACAACTCTCTATTGCTCTGTATGGTAGTATAGCAGAGTAAAAAAATGCACTTTGAATACTGACCAGAATTAACTTTGCACGTGACAAGATGTCTCTGCAAAAAGCACACAGATGCCATTCTTTTAGGTTTCCTATGTCTTAACTAGATTTAGATTTTTTTTTTTAAACCCTATTCACAGAAACACATCCTAAGTCAGTACAGTTGTTTGCACTAGTAAACACTTGCTGTTTAAAATACATTTAAAGCTCAGTGACTTAAAGTTATTTCCATGTAAATTAGTAGAACTTAAAAACATTAGGTGGTTGTCTGTAAAAAAAAAAATAAAATAAAATAAAAAAATAATCAGAGAAAATCCTAAAAACTTAAGATAGCAGCTAAACTTTACACACATGGCACCGTTCAACCAACATCAGGCTGAGTAAGAACTGAAGGCACAGTGACGCAGGTAAATAAAGCAAAAGATGCCCAAGATCATTTTAAAATGTGCAGCTGTACAGAGTATTCTCTTATTTAGATTAAACTTGAAATTCACATTTTATGCTAAAGAGGTTTGAGCTGCAACAATCAAGGTTGGGCATTTAAGAATAAATGCAAACGACAGCTGGAAGCACTCAGAAAGAAAACGAGCCAACGTAAAACTCATGAACATCTCAAGGCCACCAACTATGTTCAGCAGCATTTCCACTTTCAAGTCATTCCTGTATTGTGTATTAAAAAAAAAAATCAATAAAAGTGAGTTGATAAGTTATTACACTTTGGCCTGACTCGTGCACTGAATACAGACATGTACCTTAGACAGGTTAAAACAATATCATAGGTCTATGAGGTCTTCCTTTTAGTAGTTTAAATCATATGAAAACTAAACCTTTAACAACCTGAAGACGGTCTACAGCTACACGACTGGCCACGCAGAAAAATCCAAAGATTTCCCTGTAAAACACGAAATACAAACAGTACGCAGAGGAATATAAGAGTCACAGATAATGACCAACAGCTGTTATTTTGTGAGTCTGATGGAGTCAAAGCTTTTACTCTGCCGTTACTGCTACATTTTGACTGTTTGAGTCATGAAGTTTCGCTGTGATTTAAAACACATTAGAGTTACACCGCAGCCACTATTGCAACTCATATAATACAGTTGTGGAGTTTCTTATAATCTATTGCTTCACAAACCCAGAGGTCTGTCCTCAGTCCAGAATCAGGAAACCAGTCGTAGTGATCTTAAACTGAAAACAGTTCAAAATCAAGTTTTCACATATTAGACTGTGTACAACAGTTACATTGCATCAACGCTGACCTCTTTAGATCAATAAATCTACAGCTAAATCAGCTCGTTGCTGCTTCTGTTCTTCAGTCAGACCTGGGTCAGTTTGAAGTTCAGTTTGAAATCCACACCGACCGTTTCTCGACACCAGAAGCCAGTCTGTCCATTGGTGAGTTTGTCGAGACTTGAACATCACGCACTGGCTTTAGTTTCTGGCCCGTGTGTTTTTGTCAGTACACTACGTGCTGGTCTTTGTTTTTCATTTTCAACATAGCGAGCATTTCATTTTATTTCAGTACTTGACACTGAAACGTCATTTCTATATTTTTAGTACTGACGTTGATATGCATTAGGGAAATTAACGAGGAACCAAAGAAAGATGGAAGGCATCACGCTTTCAGTTCAAATTGTAAATTGTGGAGCAACACCTCTGTGCTGTAAACTACAGCTTGCAGTAAGTTGACTAAAACATAAAAAAAACCTTCATCTACAGACTGGAACTTAAAGTGAAAACTTCAACTAAACTCGGACTCAGGTCTGAGTGATTTCCTTGCATTTAAACTACAACACGACCCCATCTATCAGTATTAAATAATGTGTCAAATCCATAAGTCAGTCAGAGAAAATGTGCAATTTCACTCTTTCCTTCAAGTGTCTGTGTCCTCGGAGGCACATCTGTTTATGATCCGCTATCATCAGGCCTCTTGAGCACTGCGCTGTACTTCAGGGGCGCGCTGTCCGCTTTGAGCTGCACCTCCACTAAGGTGAAGAGGGAAATTACCTGAAGACAAAACAACATCATGTGTGGTTCAAGAAAAAACTCTCCGTCGTACGTACAGTGGCAACGCAATGAAATACTTCTGTGCATCCATTCATCCATCCTGCTCCAAACACACTTACACATAGATAGAAACTAGTATACAAAAAAATGATCACATACACACATAAATGTACATAATATATGGGATCATATGTATACAGTTTTATGGTATACTGTGAAGTGACTGTAAAGGTCACTAACATTATGAGGAGCTCAGTGTTTTGGTTGTTACATGACATGTAATGATGTACAAAATTCTGTTGTTACGCATATTTTTACAGAACAAAAGAAATAGACACTCATAGATTGTGGGTTTTTAAGATGGCGACTCTGTATCGTGTGAAAAGTCTGAGCAAGAGTTATCAGATAGCAGATTAACAGAGCAAAATGTGCCAAGAGTCCTCTTCGTTTAGATTTAATAAATAACATTTGCTGCACAAACCTTATCAAACGTATTGTTTTCACGTTCTCTGAGTAGCTGTGGTTCTCACCTGCTCTACTGGAGGTTTCTCTGGGTCATCTGGCATCCACACCAGGGTCAGCTCTGAGGTCTTCCCCACTTTACGATGGTGAAATGTCAGCTCTTTAATAGACTGAAGGAGGGAGAATGGTTTTCAAATCAACGGTCACTTCACCAGCCACCACTGTGACGCTGACTTGTTGGAGGGTTTTGTTTTTACCGTTTTCTTCAGTAGCTATGTGTGCGATGCTTTCTAAATTGTCAAGATTATGTCTAATTATGTCTTTATGCTTCTTAAAAAAAACAACCAAAAATGAACGGTAAGAAGAAATCTACTACTAAAAACACCAAATAAAAAGAACAGTACGACTGTGTTGCAGCTGACCTTGCAGTAGATGCGTTTCTGCACTCCATAGCGAAGAACGAGCACATCAAAAGACTGATCCAGAACCCCCATGACCATCGCCTCAGAGTCCAGAGGACCACACTCCTGCAGAGCACAGACCAAGACAATACTGCATACGTCTGCATAGTTACAATAAAGCTTTGGATTGAAACTCATCTGCGTCCGCTCACCTTTACAAACACTCCGAAGAACAGCTCAGAGCTGAACTCCTGGACTTTCTTAGACTGACTCTTCTTGTCGTTACAGTGAGATGCTTGTTTTTTGACTTCTTCTGTTGACAGCCCTAAAGCAGGTCCGCAGCCTGTGCACATACAAACGTTTTTTGTTTTTTGTTTTTTTATTCTATTTTATGCCATGCTGTGTTTATTTACATACACACTTCATTTGTCCACTCAGAGACTCGGGCATGTTTGCCATTTCTTAATATTAAAGTAGTCCATAAAGCATTATCGCACAGCATCCAGTCCAACTCAAGTTTAACTCTGTTTATGTGTTAAATGTGTGTGTTTTACATACGGAGGGAAGAAGCCAGCAGCCGGTGGACGATAATGTCAGCGTAGCGTCTGATGGGTGAAGTAAAGTGTGTGTAGAGAGGAACGTTGAGGGCGTAGTGTTTAAAGTGCAGCTCGTCCTTCAGGTCACCTGTGCAGAAGTACAGAGCCATCTGGAAAACACCAAGAAGCCAGATTTTTACTACAGAACTGGAACAATTACCATTTTTTTTCTTTGAAGGTTCAAAAGCTTCTTGAAGTTTCTCTCACCTGCATGGGCCTGGAGCACAAGTGGGTGAGGACTTCTTTTCTGGCACTGGAATACTCGTCATTACCAAGAGAGGTATTGAGACTTTTCTGATGGTTGAAAAAGAAGGAATAATAAAGTTCATTCATTAGTAGATTTTTCAGTCAGTCTAGAAGGTTTAAGTATGTAGTAAGTTTTAGATCCTTTGTTTTATTGTATGCAGCTATTCTTTCATCCAGGTTTATCACACAGTACTTACAGGTGACAAATTAAAGGAAAAACAAACAAGGTGTCAGTCCACCATGTGCCTCCAGAACAGCTTCAGTGCTCCTCAGCATGGGTTCTACAAATCTGATGTCTTCTGGAGGGATGAATGCAATTCTTCCAAAAGATATTCCCTCATCTGGTGTTTGGATGATGGTGACAGAGAGCGCCGTTTTAACTTTTTGGTACAAAATCTCCCATAGGTGTTAAACTGCGTTGTAGCAGTCTGTGACTGAAGCTTGTGACATCCTTGTCCCAACAATGAACTCTCTTTCCAAGTTGCTTAGATCTTGTCCTTTTGCGATCTTGGTCCAAAATAAGAATTCACTGGGCCTGCTCTGCATGTTCATAGATGCCACAGAGCATTTTTTCTGAACTCATTTATTCAGGTTTTTCCATTAATTTGTCGCCCATCAGTATCTTTTACAGCACAACGGTTGTACTTAAACCTTAATCACAGGTTGTTTCCACCATTTCCTTGTGTGATCATACTCAATATGCCTAGACATTGTGCTACATTACACTACATTATGAGCACCTACATGCAACGCTCCTGCAGACGACAGGTCGACGTCAATACCAAGCTGGTCGCAGAGCTCCTTCAGCTCCTCCACCAGATTGGTTTTCGGTGGAGGGTGGCACCTGAGAAGAGCCAACTCTGGGAAACTTTTGTAGATGTGATGTGCTGTGGCGATGTTAGCCAGTAACATGAATTCCTCCACCAACCTACACAACACATTTAAGTATGATAGATGACTGGTCAGGGAAGAGAATTAAGAACATAGGAGGGCTGGTACTGAAGCACACCAGAGAGATTAAGAAGCACATTTCACATCTGTCATGTCAACTAAAAGTCAATTTGGGAAGAAAATGAGGAAATACAGATGCATAGATTCCTCAGAGGAGGGTTTGTTACTCACTTGTTACTGTCTCTGTACTGGTAAATATAGCAGCCTTGAGGCATCATGGTCTCTTTGTCCAGGGTGAAAGACATTTTCAACTGAAAGAACATTAGAAAATTAATGTACAGGAAAGAACATTGGCAAGTCTCTCAGCACACAAATTACCATTCAGATTAGTAAAAGGATTAACCAAATCGCCACATAACACATCTGTAGTCTGTTTGGCATCATTGTAGTTACTGCATTTCCTCAAATAAATCCAGTATTCATTTGAAAGTCTCTGATAATGGTGCGGCCAACACAAACAAACTGGTCCCCAAATACAGAACAGGTGAAAAAAAACAACCCTGGATAAACTCCTGGAGTCTACTTCTTACCATCTTACAGCACCAGACGCCAGACACCCTTTTAAAAAGACCCACTTTCATTCTCTGGCTTTTGATAATCTTTTATTTGGTGCAAAATCTTTTTTGCTTTCAAAGTGCTTCAGTATATAAATGAAATGATCCACTTTCCTTTGGGAAATCAAATCTGTTAAAGAATGGACAGTTTACTGAATTTGAAACTGATACAGTAAATGTTGAGTTTGTACTATCAGCATTCGCTATAACAGGGTGAGCAAGAGCGGATTAAAACAAGGCTTTGTGCTAAAATATGACCAGTTCTACTTATCCAACAGAGGGAACTGGAATTAAAGTCCTGCCAGATGAGCTAAATAAAGAGGTCACTATTTGAGGAAATGCAGCAGATAGAGAGAATTTTATTTAATAGCACCAAGTATTCATTGATGAAAACTAAAAGACGACAAGAGGAAGCTACATTTAATCATTATTTCTTACACCTTTCTTTGACAGACCTAGCAGTTGTGATACGAGTCTGAGTTGTCTGTACCAAATAAGCACATTCCTATTTACCTGGAGAAAATGATTTGTATGTCTTGATTAAATTTTACCTGGTCGAGTCTGAGGGCTCCTCCTGAGAAGCGTTGAGCTCTGAGGTTTTTGGCAATGGAGTGCAGGTTGAGCACAGCCTGGTGGATCTCATCAATGGGGTGCTCAGGGTCCACAGGTGGCAGTTCTTCAGCAGAAAACAACTTCTCAGGGGCCTCAATCATGCTCTGAGCATGGTCGTAACTCAGCTTCACACAGGAGCGGATCACTGAGCGGCCAAACCACTCACTCAGAATCTGACCAATGAGACGAAAGACCAGAATTACCTGTGAATTAATCTGACTCAGTGCAGCCTTAAAAGAAGATCCAGTTGTAAAAACACATACCTTTCCCTCTGGGGTGATTTTCCAAATGACAGAGAAGGTAAGTCTGTCTGAAAGAGGGTTCAGACTGCAGAGCTCCTCACACAGAAGTCTGGGCAACATGGGGATCACCTGGAGAGGAACACATAGAATAAGCAGCCAAATAAACAAAACGCGGACTCGTGTAAAGGAAACCTCACCTTCTGAACCAGGTACACACTAGTGGCTCTCTGGCTGGCGGTGATATCCAAAGTGTTGCCCTCCTCCACAAAATAACTCACATCAGCAATGTGAACTCCCAACTCAAAGTTACCTGTGTTAGAAATAAACCATGAGGACAGAAAACAGACAAAACAACATTTTTTATCATGAGGACGACACTTCCACAATGACATATTGTCAAGTATTGTTAAAATGTAATAAGACATACGCCTTTCCATGTGGTCATTTTATATAAAGTATTGCATATAACTAAATGTGCTATATCTTACTATTTATCACTATCTTGATATGAAATTACTGATGTCAGAATAAGAGATTTTGGTCACACAGTCCATCACAGTTCAACAGAAGGTTTACCGTCTGGCAGCTGTTTACAGGACAGAGCGTCATCTAGATCTCTGGCAGTAGCAGGGTCTATTGTGAAGATACACTCCTTCCTAAACATAACAAAACAAGGCTTTGTAAGTCATATGAACATAGGATGTCAGCTTAAAATTGTCAGTTGCCTAAGCAGCAGACTAAATGAACTGTTGAAAGAGAAGTGTTCAAAGAGCCTTGAGCATTTGAGCTGATTAATGTTAGTAGTCCTACCTCAGGTCTCTCCTCCTGCGCATCTCCTCAGGTGGGATGGTCCAGGGTAAGTTCTTTGGGAGGCAGTCCAAAACCTCTTCTGTGAACTCAGAAAAGTCTATTTCGTGTTCTGTGAGGATGCCCTCTGTTTCTGGCTCGATTTCCCCAGCTTGACCCAATGTCTTTGCAAGTTGACTGAGGAAACATGAAGAGACATGATATCTGTGACACTGTTGATCCATTAAAATTACTTCCTACATCATGTTTCAGATATAATACTCACCCTTCTGCAAAGTTGCTGTCGGCTGCCCAGTTGGTGATGCGACAGATGAACAAGGTGTTAGTGTAGTCGCTTGATCTGGAACTGAAGTCTTGAGGACAATCAGTGAGGGGAACATTAATCCGTGGCACCCGGTGGTCGATGGGGGAGAACATGGCAAAATGTTTCTCAGGTAGGAATTTCAATAATCCTGTTACAGCTCTGGAGTGTTTCTTTTCAACAATGTAAACCACCTAAGATAGAGAATGAAACAGTATAAATGAAATGTGTGCATGTGAAATGCAGGGACAAATTGCTGCTGAAAAAAAACGTATGGGTACAACTTGATTCTTCAATACTGTGATGTTAACTGCATAATACCTATGTTTGGACTCAAAATGGCATGAATAGGAATGGGACAGCACTTTGACATACCACATGACATTACCCTGATGATGCCAAAATGTGATCCTTACTATTGTGGGTTTGGAACTTTTTATTTTACATGTTTTACTTGTGACTGACTGAGGCTCTTTAACCAGAGGTAATTAGCACATAATGAGTACAAAACAGCATCATTAAACAAAAACTGAAAGAAACTAGATGTATAACTTAGCACAGGCTTGAATTCCATTGACTTCACACATTTGGCATGTACCATCTTAAATCCTTATCAATGTAGTGTAATTTAGACCTAGCAGTGCACCCAATACGCTTGTTTGCTTCCCGTGATAAACCTGCGTTTAAAGTCACAATGCCGTGAACTGTGGGGACTTCCCACAGGCTAAGTCTGCAGAAAGTCTGACTGGCTGAAGTGGCTTGAAGGAGCTCAAAAATGTCTGCAAGAGAGCCCTCATGCACTTGGAAATTAGACATCGGGACAGCCCTAAGCTCTCAGAGCCGTAACATGAATGTGCCTCAAAGTCTGTGAGTGTGAAGTTTGGGATTGGGCAATATACTGTATGTGGAGGCTCACTTTAGCGGTCTTTTGGAGTATTTCTCCGTTGGACCGTGAAGTTGAGGGGTCTTCCAGAGGTTCCCCTAATTCCATCAGATGAGAGGAGAAATTAAAATGCAGGAGATTAACTGTTCTTTCATTAAACTGATACACGTCAGCTGTAAATCTATAAGATATAAACTATAATCCTTTAAGCGTCACAGTTGCTGGATCAATACAATACCTGTGTTGGCAACTCTCTGAGGTTTGCTGATGAGCTCGTCCTGGTCACTGATCTGGTCCTCCACAGGAACATCAGGTCTGGTGAGCTGCTCTGTTTTCTTCTGTGCTTTTAGGGGCATCTGGTCCTTCCGCATCTCAGACTCACTGGCACCCTCACAGTCAGTGTCTGACCTCACAACCTGAACAAACACAAACATATCTGTGCTGCTGAAACAACCACTACTCAAAACTGGTTTGAATTAATGACCTGGAAAAGAAAAGTAACTCAAATAAAGGGTGTTATAATTCCACAACGTGATGATTTAGTGTCAGATCGAGTCTGAGATTTTTCTTGCATCATAGCAGCTCCACGTCAGAAACAATCGTCCGTGCGTCAGAAACAATGTTGATGGCCAGGCATTATACGTTACTACAGTAGGTTGATTAATAGAGTTTCTCAAGGGGTTGGTCAAATATCTCTGAGCAGATTTTCATTTCATGGAGCAATTTCGACATTAGAGTAGTTGACAGACGCTTGTATCATGTAGTATCATCATCACAGAAGTAAAAAGAACTAAATAATATATGTCTTCTCAAGTTGAAACATGGGGCTTGAACTACACACAAATAAGACATACCTTCCACTGCTCTCGAGGTAGGATTTGCACCACCACCACATCTCCATTCAGAGCTCTGTTGCGAGCGACAATCCCATCTAGAAATATATCCCGTGTGCCATCCTGCAAATGTAGATCCTGTGAGTTTTCAACCATTTTTTGTAACTTTTCAAGGTTGACAGATTAGCTAGGAGGCACTTTCACAGAGCCTAACATACAAACTACAGAGGCAGGAAAACATTTGTTAAATTCTGCCTGAATTGTTTAACGGGTTTGAAAACAAGCCACGAACTTACAGGAGACGGGATGAAAGCTTCGTGATACTTCTTGCGGTTGATCCTTAATTGACCCTGTGGAAAAATATGCAAAAGTCAGAAATTTCCTCACAGTTACGTTAGTTGAGCTAATTTTTTTATTTTTTTTACCCCAGATTAAGTCAGCTAACTCACGAAACTCTTATTTAAAAACTTCTAACACATTCCTTAGTATAATTTCATTTGATGGTATTTCCAGAAAGATTGCCTCTGGATTTATACCTGAATAAGCTCTCCTCTTTTAAGGCCATGGGAAACCTCCTCAAGCGACACGTAGGATTCAAACACTTGCTTCTTTGATCCTCTGCCTCCTTTGTTCTTACTCTTGTCAGCAGGAGAACACGCACTTGAGCCTTAAAGAATTTAAGTCAGTTATTTAATCCATCCGAAGTTATAAAAAAAACAAAAAACTAACAAAACTAAACAAACAACACAAGCAAATATAATCTGTGTACACCTGCTGAGATTTGACTTTTGAAAAACAAATTTACCTCGACTTTGCTGAAGTTTTTTGTCTTTAACATGAGGGGACTCGTTTCTTGCCATTTGAGCATCTACCCCAGATTTTACCAAGCCATCTTTGCTTTTCCCATCCTCGGGGTGCTTTGCCACAGTCTTTTTCTTTGACTTCTTCATCTTGTCTTGTTCCTGTTGACTCGTACTTGCTTTGTTTGGGGACTCTGGACATCCAACAGCTGAGTCATTTTCATTTGAGCCAGTCTCTCTGTTATCTTTACTTTTCTTGTGCTGCTTCTGGTGTTTCTTGGCGTCATTTGGTTTTAAAGACATGAGCTCTTCTCCAGATTCGATGTCCCCGTCATGGCTGGTGGTGGTATCCCTCCTCTGTCCCCGTCGCTGCCTGTCAGACACACCCTGTTTCCTTTCGCAGTCTTGCTGCGCATTACGTGTGCTTAATTTCTCCATGTACAATGACAGCGAGCTCTCCTCTCCTTTCATTTTCAAGGAAGAGGGGGAGAAGTCACTTGAATCGGAGAAATCATTAGGCACTTGGTCCCTTCTTCTATGTGGTATGTTCAGCCTGTCACTCTGGACTTTGGGCAGTGTGCTGGGCACATTGCCTTCCCTTTGATACAATGAGTCCTTTGCATATTGTTCCAGATACAAACTGAATTTGCTGCTGCGGTGCTGGCTAAGAAGTCTGGCATAGGCATCTTTCTGAGGAGGAGCGTTTGGCCTATTCTGGGCACGGTTTGGCTCTCGATTTAGGCCCTTAGATTGCCCAGGAGAATCCATATTGCACTCTTTAAAATAGCCGTTTCTGAAAAAGCAAAAAGGCAGACACTGCGTTACAAGTCAACACATAATCGAAATAGAGACAACTAGCTTTCAGCCTATGAAGCTCAACTACTTTGTCAATTTATCAACACTTCTTACAATGAAGACGAGGCAAGCACACAAGGGGAAGTCGTTATTTGACGTTAATCAAAGAAAAGAAAGAAACTCTTCAATAGCGGACTTGTTGCAGCGTCGCCTGCTCATTTTACATCATATCACATGGTTTATTATGGCAAACACACCACCAGAGCTAGCCGTGGGTTAAGTTCACGTAGTTAATCTTGAATGGAGTTACATCATTTGGGACGGTGATTAAAGGAGAAAGCGACAAGCTGACGTGTCTTCCCGTTATATTCGGTTTGATTTGCTCGGAAACAATAGCTAACTACGAATGACATTTAAGCTAAATCACCACAGCTAACGGTGTTAGCCTAACACACAGTGACAGTTAGCGGCGCCGATTAGCAGCGGCTAGCAGCTACTGGTTTAGCTAATGTCAGTTAAACAGCGGACCACGACTTTATGTCACTTTTCTGTCTGGAAATGGACGTGGAAAGCGTCAAATTAATAAGTTACGTTAGCTTACCTTGTTGACTACGGTGTCAGTTATGTAAGTTAGCGTTAGATGTTGTTGTTCAGACCAAAATGCTAGCTGATACGTTCACTTCCTCATCGTCATGAAGGGTTACGACCATGACGCATTTCTGTGCTGTCGGAAATATGACAATTAACCTATTTATATATGTAGTCATAAAAATAACAGGTCAGGTAATAAACACATAACATACTAAAGCATAAATCAGTTTAATTTTATATGATTTCTAATATGAGATTGGACACTATGTACTTATTGTGGGAGGTGGGAAAGTTTCATTCAAATAAAATGTATTTGTTAAGTCCTTCGCATGCTGAATGTCTAACTGGGAACATGTCTCACATTTGTCTCACATTTTCCTACACAAAGACACACTCTGTTTGTTTGGATCTGGTCACCCCTACCCCAAACATGGTCCTGAAGCTGAGGGCGAAGCCTGAATTAGTCTCATGGAATTGCACTTTTCTGAGATCAACAGACACTGAATATGTGAGTCACTCTGTGGTTGAGTATAACATGTTTTTGTGTGAAATTCTAGCCCCAGCAAAGTTATTTACTGACATTATTTCTATATTCACATGTAGAGCATCTTCATGGCTGTTTGGTAAAACTATTGGATTAACTAATTGGCTTCAAGAAACCTCTAGAGGGCAGCAGACACTAAATATTTAATACAGTGACACTGCTCTGTGTGTGTTCCTTGTTCTTCCATCCTGCTGGGGACTTTGACCTGCAGGCACCCTGACCCATGGGGACTTGTGTTACCGTGGAGACAAAAACTGAGGTCCCCACAGGGTGTGATGGCTAAGGCTAGGATAAGGGGCTAGGGAATGTATTACATCAACTAGAATGGCACTTAGAGAGCACACCCCTCTGCCAAGGCCCCACAGTCTCTGCTATCTTATAATGACGGAAAAAGCAAAACAAATAAATCCAGGCTCCACCCCTTTTAATGAATCTGCTCAAAAATGTAATTCATTCGTCCTTGACCCATGCCTTATACCCTTCCATTAAGTTTAATTCAAGTCGGTGCAGTAGTTTTTGCACAAATGTGTGGTTTGTGGGTGTGTGGATGTATAATTTCACAAGATTAATATAGTTCCTACCTATCATCCATGTTTGCTGGCATGGTTCCCTTTCCTGACAAGCTGATTTCACACCTGTCTGTTCACGCTTGCATTCGCTCACAACGTACAAGACAAGCCATGAAGGCTCTTCCACAAACACAAACACAAACACACTCCTCAGTAAAATTCCTCAGGGAAAATGAGGAAGGTTTCTTTTTCAGGCAACACAGCGTGCATGTATACTGTATGGGTGCTCCGTAGTCTATAGCGCTGTCAGATGGGGTTCTAGATATCTGTCGGCCCTGTTTCTTACAACAATCAGGCCCACGCATTGAGAGAATTCAATATTTTTCAAGCCTGCCAAAGCTATAAAAAAAACCACATTGTGACACCTAGATAGCTTTATTGTCACTGCTGCTCTCTATATAATGTCCTGTCAGGTTGCAGTAGTAAAGCGATACTAACACTAATGTGATAATAACCACAAATGTTGTGATAGATGCTGTAATTAAACTCATTATGAGTGAACAGTGAATGCGTTTGTTTATTTGTGGCCAGCATGCTCTGGCATTGAGAAGTAACCAGAATAACACATTTAAAGACGAAGACCCAAACCGAACATGGTTGGCCATCTGCCATTTGTCCCTGCCACAGAACTGATTGCTCCATTTGATCCTAAACGAGATCTGATGAGCGGCAGAGTTTGAGCTAACGACATGAGACTTTTATATATTTATATCGTATAATTTTGCACCTTCTTCTTCAGTTCCTGTCAAGATTTTTGATTTTCTGATGCCTTCCTTTAAGTCCGAAAAAAGGTTTCATCGGGCAAATTCTATAAATAGCAAAACATTTTCGTCAAGATGGTCTTTACATTAAACTGATAATCATACATTTCCAAAATTTGTACTGTGCCTTTTAGCACAGCAACCGATGTATACGAAATGTTTGCCCTTATGGAGCTTTTGCTTTGTTGTGACAGCGTTTTAATTAATGCAGATGGAGGTTGAAACAGAAGCCTTTAACTAATGAAAGGTGCAAAAAGATGCCATTAATTCATATCACATTTTTACTGGTGTGATTATTCATCATGACAGATAACTTGATATAATTTGGAGTACCTCTAACTTTTAAGCTGTGAAAATTCTCCCCGAGGTTGATGTAACATGTACAGATGGGTGACAAATTGAAGGAAAAATCAAGATAAATTGACTTATTAAGGCAAGTTTATTTATATAGCGCATTTCATACACAAAGGCAACTCAATGTGCTTTACATACATAATAAAAGCAAAATGCTAAAACAATGAAAATAAAAGCCTGAAACAAAGAAAGATCAAATGGTTAAAAATGATACAATTAAAAAAATGATGATTAAAATAATAAATTATTAAAAGAATACTTAGTAGTAAAAGACAGTGTGGATTTCATGCATAGGAGCATGAAAAAAGGAATGTTTTTAAGGTGTTGTTAGACCACGTGCCTCCAGAAAAGCTCTAGTTCTACAAGTCTATCAAGTGGTGGAGAGCATGTTGGTCCAAAATGTCCCTATAGGTGTTCAGTTGGATTGAGATGTGGTGACTGTGAAGGCCATAGCATACATTCACATCATTTTCATCAAAGCACTCGGTGAACCCTCGTGCCCCATGGATGGCAGCATTGTCATCCGGGAAGAGACAACTCATATGAGGTGTTTCCTTTAATTTAGCCTGTCTGAACCTCTCCACTTTACTTGCTTTAGTTCAACTGCATCTCCCTGTGTCGGAGCTGTAAAGCAGACTGCATTACATAAAGGAAAAAAGAAAGCGCCAGAGGAAATACCCTTTTTTCTCTCCGTGCTCTCCGCTGAGGAAATCTAAAGGATCCTCTAAGACAACAGAGAGCGTGGGTGAAAGAATGGCTGGTACTGTGGCCTCTTCCACAGTTGTGGTTGTATGGACCCAAGTTGTAAAGTGTGCAGATGAAGCAGCAAACGCCTATCAAATATTCATCAGGCCAGGGGAGGCAGTGCAGCTTGTAAAAGAAGATGAAATAGAGGGGGCAGGAGCAGTCACTTTGTACAGTCTCTCGTCTCGTTCCCTCTGATGCTGCCTCTTTACTTGGTACTTTTTCTCTTTTTCACCCCAATTCACCATCTCCACACACACACACACACACTTTATAATGGGGCCTGGAGGGTGCTTTGTCATTAAAGGAAGTGTTCAAATCTAATAAAAGCCGTGATGTGATGTGTACTTTCTTGTCAGTATTATTTGCTCAATCAATGGTAATCCGTCTGCCTGGGTCCGTTTCAGGATCAGTCAGTCTTTAGAGTATTCTTTGCATCATTACATGTTCTAACTACAGTGTGCACTGGTCTAGTTGTAAATGCTGCAGGGCCAGACAGGCTCCCTTCCTGATGGCTTGCTGCAGCGAGCAGCGGGCAGCATGGGGAGATCTCCACAGTCGTCACCTTCCACTGCCATGGCAACGGCCTGAGAGTCACCCCGGGCGGCTGCAGTCTGCAACGCCCATTTACAGTCTGGGCTGACTCCTGATGAATCACAGAAGAATGTCAGAGCAGATGAAGACGGACACGTGCACACACAAACACACAGAGGAGTGGCATGTTTTTTACGATAACAACAGATGGACTCATAAAGTATCTAAGTACACAGTGGGATGACCACTCTCTCATCTATGGGCCATTTAGAAAGTAGAGCTTGGTGAAATGAACCAAAACATTTCACCACATTTAGCTCCAAACAACATAAACAAGTAGCGTGCTTTTATTGTTCGTGTAAATAATTATTGAAAGTGTCTCCGAGTATAAATATCTGGACATTTGGTCGTGCATTTAAATTTCACATTGACTCACTTTTAACCAGGCTAAGACATAAAAGTGGTTACAGAAACTGGACGAACTCCCCCATGTCCTGGAGGAAAATGTATCATCGAAGCTGTCCTTTTATCTGTCCTGGATCATGCCTCTGCCTCCACTCTTACACCTCTAATTTCAGTTTATCACTCTGCACTCAGATTCATTGCGGCTGACAAATATTCTAATCATCATTACATTTTATATGAAAAGGTTGGATGAGCACCTTTAACTGTAAGACACTGCAGATGTTGTTTTCTACTTATTTATAAAGCCTAAAATGGCAACATGCCACCATATATCACTCCTTTATGAAACTGGTCACATAGTCACAAGTGATTAGCTGATGCTCAAAGTGCCCCAGGCAAACACGGAATTTGAAAAAACTGCTTTTAGTTTCTCAGCTGCATTTAGCTTGAGCACTTTACAACCCACATTAAAACAAAGCAGAATTGTCCATATACGTAGGTTCATTTAAAACTATGATTACAAACTCTGTAACTGTTTGTGTTGCCGACAATGAAAATTAGGGCATGTTGTCAATGATTCCTCAAGATTTAAATAAAGGTTGAATGAATGGTTGAAGGACTCGCGAGGACCAGAGTGTAAGATTTAGGTCGATCTATTAGCAGAGATGCAATGCAGTATTCAAAATTAGGATTTCATTTGTGTATCACCAATAACAATGTGGACAACAGAAGTTCTTCTTGTACTTTGTGAACTATTAGTCTAGGGTTGTGTCAACCTACATGGGGTTCTTTATTCCAGGCGGTAAAAAGCCTACAATTACCTTTTAAACATGAGACGTTTAATTTCAACATGACAAAGCCTGCATAAAAGGCTGCATAAAAGACAGTCCATGAAGAAAGGTTTCCATGTTTGGTGTGGAAGAATTTAATTTGCTCACATGCAATGTCTTGTTGCTTGATACCAAATATCAACATCTATAGAAGAAACATTCATCAGCACATGCGGAACACACAGCTTTTATACATAGGCTGTTATGTTAAAAGACATCTTCAAGCTGTGATAAATAGTTTTATTTTTTTATGTTGTAAAATACCAAGGTACTGAATCAGACAACTTAAGTAAAACCAAGTAAATAGGCGTATTTTTTGTTACTAAGCCGCTTTCAGACTGCAAAAATGTTGATGAGCTGAAAAATAAAAGTGAACATTTGCATTAGAAGTGCAATTGTAATTTTCGTTTTGTTTCAGTGGAAGATCGACATCGATCAGTCTTTGAACGATATCCAGCCCTGCCTGTGTTTACATATACTTTGCTTTGATGTTCATATAATGTTGGCCATATGGTGTAGCCTACATGCAAATGTACGAAGTATCCTATAGGATTCATACGCGTGTCTCCTGTTGGTCTTTTCCTCACACTCTGTATTCTATTTTTAGACTCACTCTAATTGCCAGGCTGCTCTCCTGTCCTCATCACAGAAATCCCTCCATCACCACCACCGCCACTTTTCTTCCTACGGGCGCTACTTTCAGCACCGGACAGCTCCCCTGGTTCCCACGCTCCGCCCACCTCCAGCAGACTGGCAGTGAAGAACAACCACACGCTCGTGGGCGACACTTAAGGTGGCCAATTACGTTTTATTGGGAGGGACGGGACTTCAAGAGCAATTTGGTCTTTTCCTCGTCATTCTACTCCTTTCACATGGATTTCTCGGTGGAAGATAAGAGACCTGAGCTCTCGGCTTGAGCATCGCTTCATGGATTGCTGATGAGGGGTCGTCGATGTTTTTTCTTAAATAAGAAGCCTCCTAGACGGGTTCGGGCAGATTGGTTCTGACTGTGATATTGACAGAACATAAGAAGAGAGGGAAAGTGTGTTTTATGTTTGGCGCGGACAGAGCATCCCTGGAATGAGAAGTGGAAAACCTTGAGTGTATTTCTGTGTCGTTTTCAGCTTTATTATGGGTATGAAATTCAGGACATTCTCTGGTGTGTGCTCCTTAAATTGCATTTAATCCCAGCAGAAGAAAGCGTGGCTTTGGTTATGCTCGCCACACTTTGCCAAGTGCCCACGGTGTTTTCTCTGTGCCTGTGAAAAGGAACGATGGCTCTTCTGGTCGTCCCGCTGCTTCTGCAAACAGGGATAGTTTTAGGTTCAAACTACGGTTATGTGGAGTGGTCGGATAATGACAGAGACGAGAAGAACCCGACAATCTTCAGCACCCAAAACACCAACAGGGAGCCGCCCCACCATCCAACACATTACTCCGTACCAGCCACCGAGCGCGCGGTGGTGGCGCACAAAATTGAGGAGGACCTGCCGAGGGTGGTGACTGCTTTCCTGCACACCGGGGACTCATCGGCCCTGAGGCAGGTGAACTGTTCGCGGAGGTACGAGCTGAGCAGCCTTCGAGGTGGCCTGCACGTTGCGTCCCACTATTCCCTGCACAGCATCCTGGACACCGTAGCGCACGCCACAAACTTCCTAAATATGATCCTGCAAACCAACAGGTCTCGGGAACACACCCTCCGCAGGGACATCCACTGGTACCACGCGCTGGTGCAGAGCATCCTCGAGGGCGACCCCAAAATCCACAGGGCGGTGGTGACCTTCCACACAGACGCGCCAACGCCGGGTCCCCACGTTTTCCTCCAGGCGACCAGAACTGAGAAGGAGGTGGTGCTGCAGGACCTTTCTGGTTCTGCGCAGCGGCAACTGAAGAGCAAAAGCCCCGAGTCCGATTGGTTTAATGAGTTTAGGGATGGAAGAAGACCACACACGCACAGAAGAGTCCCGGACACATCGGGAACCGGGAGTGGAAGTTACCTTCTGGAGAAAAACCAGATCAAGTGGTCCGCGCCGTACCTGGAGTGTGAACACGGGGCCTTTGTGCCTTATTGGCTGCTCACCTTGTCTGCTGGCTTCTACGGACTGAAGAGCAACTCTGCACCAGAGTTCAGGTGAGAGGATGTGAAAGTGAGGAAGAGAGAATTAACGAGAGGGAAAGAGGCAAAAGATGTTTTTTCATAGTCTGTCAGTATAGCTGTAAAGTCGCTTTACAACCATAGACAGTCTCAGCCACAGTTATCATCCTAAGTACCCTCTGATTTACAACAGTGTATTATGAGACTTAATGTAAATATGGAACCTGCTCAACTGGAGTCTTGATGCTTGAAACAGATGGTTTAAAAGACTCTTCGCAGAGACAAGGCAGACCTTTCTCATTTAATATGCTTACCTGTCAAAGCACAGCTGTGCATCGCTACCGCAGCCTACGATCAAAATTAAAACCGCAGACTTTACAAGGTGCGTTTGTCGGTGAAGGAATTTATACAAGCTGGCATTTGTGAGTGAGTATGAAAACACCAGTGGATGTTATATTTTCAAGCTACAATGGAAACGCACCTCGTAGAGATCAATTAATTCGTGAATAACCCATGAAAGACGAACAACTGTAACATGAACCCTTAAGTCTGAGTGGAGCTGTATCACACGACAACACATCCAGTTCAATATTGTCATAAAAATGGAAAATCTGTGGGAAAACCAGCAAAGACGACACAGCTTAAAGCTCACATTCTTGAAAACAATGGAAAAAAAAACCTCCTGCACACTGTCTCACTTGCAGGTGAAAAATGTATTAAGATACATATTGGTGTGTCTGACCTTCATCAGGCGTATGGGCACCACTGCAATACTTCCATATAGGAGATGCCTCAATCATCCAGTTGGAGTTAGGGACAAAAGTAAAATTCAATTCAAGTTTTATTTATATAATGGCAAATCACAATACACTAGGGCTGCAGCCAAAGGTTATTTTCATTGTCAGTTAATCTGTCAGTTATTTTCTTGATTAATGGATTTATTGTTTGGTCCATGAAATGTCAGAAAATGGTGAAAAAGCATTTCACCAAAGCTCAAGATGATGTCCTCAGACGTCTGCTTTGGTCCACATCCCGAAGATATTCAGTTTACCGTTGGACATTTAATTTCAAATGCGAGTTGACTTGGAAATCTGAGATGCGCTACCTTTTACACTTTTTGATTATTTTGGTTAACTGTCGCAGACGAGGAAAGAAACCAGAAAATATTCCCATTCGTCAAAACAGCGTCAAAACACTAATTCATCGACCGCTAATCGATGAATTAGTGCAGCTCTTCAGTACACAGTTACGTATCTCGAGACACTTTGAGGTCAAGACAATATTATAGAGAGAAAACCCCGAGAGCAAGCACTTGGCAACATTTGGGAAAGTCTCAGTTATGTTACTAAACATCAGGAATATCATTACACATTACAGATACTTTCCTGAAATTGCATCAGTGTACAATCACCTAAATAAATGGCATAGTTGCCAAGTCATCAGTGAATTTATACATTACCATCCCTCTAAATGAATTCTTATAAAATCCTACCACAATCACTCAGATTTACTATATATCTTCAGCTTTTGCAATGAGAGTGGAAACAGGACAAGTTATGGTATTTCATTAACAGAAGAAATGAGAAATGATTTTTGTTTATATGCAGAATTGTGCATGTCACAGTAGTAATTTGGGCCCCGGGTTGGCAAGCATCCACCGCGCTGACGTGTCCCTGAGCAAAGTGCTGTATCACTACCTGCAGGGACAGTCACTCATGCATTATGACGTGGGCAGGAGCGTCTCTGGACATTTTTACTATAAGTCTGTCATCGTTAACACTGCACAACATCTCGGTGTGATGAAGATAACTGCAGTTTTATCAGAACTGCTGTGGTTTTCAATTTGAAGTTACACAGCAATTGCACGGCTATATCATGTCTGTCGTAGCTCAAAGGTTATGTGTCTCTGTTATCTCCCAAAAGTGATGCACGGCCCGTCTGGCATGGCGCCCGCCTTGTACCATCTGCATGACGTGATGAGGATGTTTAACTGTAGTTAAGAGATGTGGCAGCTCATCTTAAGCATCTGATAATGTTGTTAAATTAATTCAGCATATTAATTCAGAATGAATCAATCAACTGTTCAAGCTCAGCCAAGGACATTTTGAGTGAGTTTTTAAATGATTGTGACATTTTACAAGTGACTGTGATTTGTGACATTCTCAGAATAAAGATGCGGCCGTTTGAGAAAACTCTCCGTGCTTTTTTTAGGAAGAGGAAGATAACAGTCTCTCGTACTTGTCAATAACATTTTGCGGTGGCTGTTGTGCTTTTTAATCACAAGGACTATAGGCAACCTTTTATATTTTTAATTGTCTATAGTGGGAGATAATGCTGACTTTCTTGTTTCACCGCATGCATCGGCTGCGCGTTGAAATACAGTCCAAATGTGGTGAGTTTCTGATCATTATTCCCCTGTGATAAAGCAGACAATCTCCCTGTTGTCATAATAAAATAACGTAAATAGACGTGTAAGAAATGAGAAAAAAAAAACATGTTTATGTTTTATTCCACAAATGAACGGGCAAATGCTGGATATTCTGAGATGAGTGAGAACACAGCCGTTCTCCGCTATCCTGTCTTCTCAAAGGATTTATTGTATATTAAAATGTAAAGTCATTTGGTGCTTGTTAACACTGTGTATGAAGGCACCAGAGGGAGCCAAGAGTTAAGAGGAGATGAATTAAAGTAGATGTTTACCATCTTGTAAAACGATGCAGATTGTTCAGTGTTTGGCTTCGAGATGCTGTTTACCTCATCTGCTTCCTGTAATATGAGTGGCGGTCCGTAACTTTTCTGTTGCCTCTTCTGCTCATTTCCGTCTTGTGATGCCGTGTCTAAAAATAGAGAGTTGGTTTGGCTTTGGACAGAAAAGCATAAGCTAGTGGTGATGATGGAGTCAGTTCCACCATCTCTTCCTCCTTCTAACTCAAAGAAACCTCTCTCTCATCTATTTTTCCTCCGACTGGCTCTTTCTCACTGTCCTTCCAGTCAAATTTAAATCTGAGGGGTATGAGGAGAGTTTTTAAAATCATTTTTTAAAATATAAATGATATTTGCAGTTTGTGAGAAGAATCGTAGACTGCTTTAAGGCGCAGGAGGACATTTCAAACTTTAAATTCACTGGTGCTCTTAGAGGAAAGTAGGGTTCATTCTGGAAGGTTAAACACAGGTTGTTATGCATGAAAAACAGATGTTGAAAACAATCATAATCTAGCGTTGACAGTCATCGACGTGAACCTATTGTACCGTATGTCCATCCTGGCTGCAGTTTTGTCTTGTTATGCTCAAATTGTACCCAGTGTTACTGTGCATGTCCATCGTCTAACACGTCTCTCTGCTGTTTCTAATGCTTTTAGTCTCTACCAAGCCTTGACCTGTAAACACAGACTGACAAACACACACATGTTGTGTTTCTGTGTCTTTAAGGGACATTGCCTTGACTTACATTCATTTCCTGTGGACGTACGCCAACCACAAGATGCCTAAACCTAATCTTTAACCAACTCTTAACCCTAAAATTGAACGATTTACATTAGGGCTCGTCCGTGGTCGCACGATCATTTGTCATGTGATCTCCTTTTCAGAGGAACTGTAAAGATCGTGTAATCAAATAACAGCCCTGTCCATACTTTCTACTCAGTTGGCATTGATTTGAAATAGAGTATCAGTGTATTACGGTATTTTACAGAGAGCGTTGCACTATATGAGCTGTTAGCATTAACGTTGCTAGGCTAAATGTGGACTAGTGTTGACTTCATCAAATATTGTCAAAGTATTGCAGTAATATCAGTCCAAAATGATGCAAAAATGCAGAGTTTGTTGTCAGATAACAACAAAAAGCCATCAGACACAGTCTCAGCCTCTAGAAACCAGAGGAAAACTTATTATAGTTTGGTTGTAAGAAAATTGTGATTCATGTTGTGGATCGTGATTCTACTTCAAAACACTGTCATGGGATCTTTTGGCCAGATCGCCCAGACTCAATTTACATAATGAGGAGCTGTGTTCTAAAACAGCTATGTCCCCATAATGTGATAAAAACCTGGATCAAGTTATTTCTCTGAAAGGCATCAACGCATTTCCTTCCTTCTCTTTGTCATTTTTTGTTTTCTTTAGGGGAGGAAGCATCTCTCCGTGGTTGTTTGTTCCACTTTACAACACAAAAATGGCTTAAATGTGTGTCGGGCTCGGTCACAAAGCAAAATGAGAGACTGAAAGGAGAGATAATGCATGTGAATGGACAGCTCACATAGGAAATGCACAGGAAAGGGTAAATCATAGGGGTGTGCATGTGCAAGGGGCAAAACGTTGAGTTGAGCTGGACTCTAATGGTCAGGGACACAGGAGGCTTTAAAACCACTGAAGTAAGTTTTACCAAACTAGTTTCTCCTGCCGTTGTATTGCAGTCACATCCGTGAACAGTGTTTAACCTTATTCTCTTCACAGTGAGGCTCTGTGATGGCTCACTGCATTGGCCAGCTTCTACTGAACTACAAGCGGCACCAATGTCCTGCAGAGACGTTTCTGACTTTAAATCAGAGAGGAAACATGCATTTTTGAAAATCTTTTATATTTGTAATGCTTATGAATATGACTCAGCCGCAGAGAACATTTTTGAAGAACACGGAAAGTTTTCTTTGAGCAGATTCCACGTGCGCCGCCCTGCTGCCAGAATCTTCACCGGAGACGTAGTACACAAAACATTCTCCCACAAATGTAATCCTCACTTTGCGTTTGCCAGAAACACACATTGCGCAGCTGCTGTAGAAAACTATGTAGTTACAAAATAAAGTATTGTACAATATTCCTGAAGTGGGTGGACATCACGGTGTCCAACTGGTGCAAATATTGTCCGATTCCCTGGACAGTGCGGATGCGTCAGTCTCCCCAAATCCATAAATTAGCATCATACAAATATTATCAAGAAAAGCTTTAAAACCAACCCGAGGCTGCTTCATATTAAACTGTACTTTTTTGACCCAAACAATATCATCTTCATACTGAGCGCATCTCTCAGTGAATCACTCATGTCTGGCATGGCGTAACCTAACCTTTTGCCAAGTTATTTATTAAAATGTTAGTACCCTTATCTGTCCTTTATTCCTTTATTACTGCACCCCCAACAATAATTTCTTTTTTCATTCATTCCTTTCTATTGCCTCCTTTTCTCTGCCTCTTTCACCTTCGACCTTACTTTCCCCGGGGATCTCTCTTCCTGTTCGTTTTAATTTTCTTCTTTTTCATCCTGGCCTTGACTGTCTCCTCCTCCTCTTCCTTACTGTTCTCGCTCAGACCTATTTGCATAAACCTTCTTTTCCACTTTCCCTACTCTTTCACTTGTCTCTCTCCTTGTTTCTCATCCAACCCGCCACTTCTTTTTCACCTCGAATACATCCCCTTAAATTACTTTTTCATTCTTTTCTCCCTGTTCATTATCATTTATCACGATCTACTGATTCCACATATTCCTGTTCTTTGTTTAATTGTGTTCTGCACCTTCCCTCCTTATCATTTTCATTCTTTTTCCATCCTTCCTGATTCGTGCTGTCTTGTGTTTTTCCTCTGACTGTTTCACTCATTGTTCTCCTTCTCCTTTTTTTTTTTTCTCCTCACCTTCTCTGGCAGGGGTGTTGTTCGCGTGGACGTGAACCTGCAGGACGTGGACATTGACCAGTGTTCCAACAGCGGCTGGTTTGCTGGGACTCACCGCTGTAACCTCACCAGTATGGAAGTGAGTCTGCTCCATAGTAAAAATTTATCACAGCATCATCAATCATGTAATAACTTTGCTCTGCCTCCGTCGTACTTCATCTGTCCGTTTTGTCATTCTGGTGTGCTGTGCGTCTAAGTTACGATTCAGTTCAGCCATTTTTTATTTATTCTGTTCACTGTTTTCATAGAAATACAACCAAACACTCTGTTCAAGTAAAACCAAGCAGAAATGAAACAGCATCCAAGAGCAAAGGCTTAAAAGAGGCAATTAGTGCCATAACTGTTAGCGCGCTGGTTTCCAATGTTTTTTATTTGGTGTACGCCCCAAGTAGTTTGGCTCACAGGATGCACTTCCCTGGAATAATCTGAAGATTTGGCAACTATTTCAGACGGCATTCTCCTCCCTTCTGCTTTCTTTGTGTTACTCCCACACTATGTGTCAGAACAAGAACATCTGAGCTGCAACCACGGACTGAAAGACACACAACTTTTTATTTGGTTTAGTCATTTAAATGCAACGGTTTGCTTCCACCAAAACCAGTTCTCCACTGACACAATTTTGCTACTAAGATACTGTCGCTGCATCCGCCACCCAAGACGAGTGTGATTTGTTTAAAGAAACACAAACAAGCCAAACAACCAAGAGAGGTTTTTTTTTTCTAGGATGATAGTGGATGGTGCCAGAGCTATCTCCAGCACTGGCACATTTCTAACAAAGTGTGGAGATAAGTCTGGCTATGAGAGACTACCCCCTCTGAGTGCAATCAGATAAGTTCAAGTACTCCTTTTCTGCTCCTTTTTCCCCCTTAATTCTGCTCATATGGATGATAAACTTAATGTTTTTTTAACTCTAATAATATGTAAAAGAGTCAAAGGTTTTCATACAAATAGCCTGCTATATCAGCTGCTTATTCTAACATTTAGCAAACTGTTATTACTATTTATGTTACTTTACACTTTGAATAACAATAACCATTTATAACTTTTAACCATTACTTTTAGCTTGCCATATGAAACACACATATATTACACTTCGATAACTCTTTGAACTTATGTGTTTGCTGCCGTTTTATGTGCTCACAACAGCAACATGTGCCGTCCAAAAGGTTTCAGTTTACTCGTGTTTACTGTTTTACAGACAAATTTTACAGATTTATATTATTTTGACCAAACGTCCTTAACAGGTGTTCCCAGGCAACTGCGCAAGTACCCCCTGGGGTCCACATGTCCTTGTTTGGGAATCTATTAGTTACAACGACGTGTTCACTATTTCCTCTTATAACCATGTTCTGTATCAGAGTGTCCTTGGTGTGAGGTTCAGACATGAGTTAAGTGAAGGGTGAAGCAGCCTCACTCAGCGAGTGTTGGCGATGTAACATCTATGAAAAGTTTCAAAAGAATTCACGCCAGGGCTGTTCTCGCCGTTGCATCGTAAATTGTCTGAGATGTAGTCCACTGTCTGTGATGACGAGAGCAGCGATGAAGATTTATTTTTTTTTGTTTTCTTGGTTTTTTTTTTTTACCCGTGCGATTTCCACTGCGATGGAACCGCCAGCAGCCACGCATCATGTTTTGTCACTTTGCGTGTTGAAGGATAGACAGGGAGTCAGAGATCGATGAGGTAGTTCTGCATTTGTGTCTGTCGAGGCTGGTTGCTGCTGGTTTGCCTGTGTCAGTGTGTGGGCTCGCCCGTGCTTTACCATCTCACTCATGTCAGTGCCAATGCGTTAGTGTTCATGTGATGTATTGCAGGAAGCCGCTCTAGCAGGGGAGTGTTGCTGCTCAGGCTTGCATGGCATGTCGCTGGCCATATGATGTATAATAAATGCAGTGTAATGGATTGCAGCAAGATGTGGTGAATAATTGACCATGCTCTTTGTCTGTGTGCTTCCCCCTCCTGGTTATTCATGGGGGGAAACTACAGAGAAGACATGGGTGGTCTCTGTGTATGCCTTGATCTGGTTTGCTTCTTTCTCTGCATTGTTCTGTTTTATAAGCATCTCTCCCATGGCTTCTGTTTGGTAAAACCTGAACGGTGCTGATAATAACATTGTAGTTCTTCTGTTCAGATCTATATTGACTGTGTGTGTGCAAAGTGTGTGTTGCGTTTTCTATTATCATCACACTCGTGGGCAGAAACAGCCATTTAGTTACCAAGGACATCTCAGCCTTTTCATCTCGAACCACTTTAATGGAAATGTAAATTATTCTAAGAACATGTTGTTTGTGTATGTGCACGTCTGATTTTAAAGGTTCAATATATAATGTATGTGAACACATTTACACGTATTGAGTGCTTTTTACCTTTAACCTACTTTTTTTAGCTGCTTTTGACCTTAAAAAATGAGCACCTTCCCTGACTGTTTCAATCTATGTAGAGGTTTTTCTGTGAAAATCCTTGCAGTAGATCCGAGTTCTTCAATGCCTCTCTTCTGCTCCTCTACAGCAGCGCTTATAGATGGAGTTAGCTAACATCAGCGTCTAACACCCAGCACAAACAGACAACATCACAACAACAGCAACAGCAACATATTGAACCTTTAACCCTCCCTGTAGTCTTTTCATGCACATTAAAATGAACCCATTAATTTACCAGAACAACACTTCATTTTCGCGAAACGTATGAACACGTGCCATCTCTAGTGTTATATGATCGTATTACTATTATTTTTGTTTTGTCGTTGTGTTGTTTTTGTAATTCGTGATGATTTGGTAACGTTTACAATGAATTTCCTCTGCGTAAGCAAATCATAATTATTACCCATAACACCTCAGATTGAACTTTTTTAAGGCACTGTTGAGGATGTGATGAAGCTTTGTTTTGATCAGAAAAACATTGAAGGTATGTTTCACTGATCTAAACTTGAAAACCGGTCTGTTTTGACCTAAACACAACAGGAGGGTTTAAAGGAATGCTTTCCAGACTGTAGCTCTGCAGGTACAATATGTGTATATGTGCCAGGTTTTGATCTTCTCTCCACTTTAAAGTGTTGATGTGTGGTAACTGTTAGAGAAATTCTACGTTAACCCGCGGCCTCAGCCAGTTCTTAGTTCTGAGGCCAGAGCTGGTCACGGTGTGCAGCTATCTATGCGCTTTGCCTTGGGCTCTGTCCTCAATTTGGATCTGTAGACAATACGTCTGCAGAGCAACGTTTGCAGACATATCTTCCCTAAATCTAGTCCTTCTTTACCCTGTAGGAATGCACATGTAGGCCGATATGTTGGTATATAAGATAGGTACAACGGAGAACCAGATTGTTCAGTCTCCTGTACTGAGCAATCTGTTCTCACAAGCTCATTCCGATAAATGCTTCCTGCGTAATCCATCCAGAGAGTCTTCTGAGTGTTCTTCAGTCTCTCTAACACCTGCTCACAGAACATCCCCATCAGTAAACACAGTTAAATCGAACGAAACGCAAGAAGACGACATTTCAGTGGATTATTACAGCGCATATCACTCTCCTCCTCCTCCGATGATTTTCCTTCACATGCCATATTTGTCCAAGCAGCCGTCAGTGATTCAGCGTCATCGTGAGCGGTGTTATTTTATCTGAAACCATGTGAAATGCAGGAAAGTGGGAAGCGGGGATCAGACATCTAAAAATATTTCAAACTCATTAGAGATTCACCACAAACAGTTTGTTGTCGGGGACAGGTGGTATTGACCGTGAAAGTGTTATGGATTCGTAAAAATGTCAGCAGTCTTTTCTTTCTTCAGGTCATTTAGTAATGACATCAACAGTACATGTAGATTTTTCTTGCAGGAATACATTAGATATATTACAGCTATCTATTGTATTTGAAAGGACAGTCTCCCAGGATTAGACGCATGGTTATGTTTTTGTTAAGCCATGAAAAACAGACAATGTCGTGTTAGAAATACCTCCAGACTGTCAATTATATCACTGTTATATAAAGACAAATCACAGTTATGTAAGAGGAAGTGACACTTAGCTGTCAACTCTTTAAAAGGAAATGAATCTACTGTATAAAGTACAGTTAAAAGACCAGCTTAAACACTGTTATATCATATTTATCTAGTTTAAAACCCATGCTTTCGCTTTCAGAAGTTTCTGCGTCAGCGCGTGCAAACGTATTTTACTTTAGGTGTGAATGCAAAATCCCAGAGTCGTGTGATCACATAGTCCGAGCTACCTGAACTTCATGTTTTATTGATTGGACTGAATATGATTCATTATAGCTGAATGTCCTTGATTCGTTTGTCTGATACACTTACGTTCACAGTTTGGATTTTTCTTTCAGAGGCGCTTTCTTCTCTTCCCTGTCATTTGTCATTTTGCACCATTACTCATTCTGCTTCCCTCTTTTCATTAATTTCTCTCCTTGTACCCGAATTTCTGTATTCTATGGTTTATTGCTGTTCACACGGCTCATTACCTGTACTTTGTACTTTCATATTGAAGACTTTAGCAGCGCTTTCCTGTTTGGATCGATGTATAAAAACTACGCAGCTGAACGTTTCCAATGAAAATGATATGGTTGCTAAACACAGTATTACATTTAGGTGAAAATTTGAAGAAAACAAAGTGTTCTTTAGCTTATTATCACACACAAAGTACATCACAATTGCTTATTGTCACAATGTCCCCATTAAAAAAACAGTTCATTTCTAAATCACACTAAATACATTTTTGGTGAAATGGGCTGTGGAAAGTCAATGTGAGGCTCATTGCTTTTCCCATCGAGTACAAACACACCCTCAGGCTCTGTCTCGAAGAGAAAGATAATAACGAGACAGTCTCTAGTAATGTGACGGGGCTTCATGTGTTCTGCAGGGTGTGCAGAGTCTTACCACCACAGCTCCCTTCTCATTATTACTGTGATGTAATGGTTCAGTCGGTTTGTAGCTTTTATTTTCTGCTCTGTTTATTGTGTGTAACAGAGAAGAGTATGGTCTGATTTCACTGACATGTGCTGTGTTTGTTAAAGACACAGTGTAGTTAGTATGTGGTAACGTGCGATTGTCTAGATACTAGTTAGTAAAAGGTAGTAACACCTCAAACCCCTCGTGTTAGAACTGATGTGTTCTAACGTGTGCCTCAGCTTCTTGAGTAGTAGTAGTTACAAATACCTATTACGAGCCACATGTACAGCTGTGGAAAAAGTTAAGAGAGCACTCCAAATTTTAGACCTGAACCAACTGAAAACCTCTGAAATAAAGCTAAGCGTTGAGCTCCTTAAAACACCAACAGCAAAGTGAAACAAAGCGCATGAAAGAGTTGATTGAAAATCGATATTATTCCACCAAATATTGATGTGGACAGTGTTTGGTTTGGTTAATACTAACGTGCTAAATTAAAGTGTTAGTATTGTGTTGTGTGAAAAACAGTATTTTTATTTGGAATTTGGGAGAAATATGACCTTTAAATAGTCAAACCAGTGGTCTTTACAGAGCTGTATATTGAAAGAGGAGGGAGAGAAAACGAAACAAACCTTAGGATCAAACAAAACAAAACAGAGCAACGATTTGATGGTACTGATGAAACCATTATGACTCTGGGTTTACACCGAGCGCTTGTATACTGCAGTTATCTGTGTGTGTGCGGTGTGCTCGAGTGTGCTGTGGTGTTTCAGATAACACCGCAGTCACATAAACGGTTCACAATTTGGTCTCAAACAACTGACTCTCCTTCTTGGCAACAGCTCTTAGAAGTCCAGAAATCTTGTCGTCTTCCCTTCTTTCTCCATGTCTCCAGTTGAAGCCAGTCTTCTTCATTTTCCTCTAAAAGTCCCTTCTTCTTTACCCTCAGACGTGGGCATTCCTCCTCCAGCTGTTTTAATTCACATTTTTCGATTTGGACATTACATGGACTTTGTACTGGGGAGTTGGCAGGGTAAAGTCCATTCCCAACTCATTTGGACATTTGCGTTCACACATACAGCTCCTCTTGGAAACGTTGGGAACGTTTCAGCGTACGTCTTAGGGCCGGTTCGCATGCCATTTACCTCTCATGTTGGAGAGACGCACTTGATGTGTTTAGCTTTTTTTGTCATTTCAGTTTAAGTGCACTTAAATCATATGTGGCTTGAGACAAAATCTATCCAAAGATTGTGAAGTAGAGTACAGTGAAATGAAATGCTGGCTAATTAGACGCTTTGGCAGAGCTGCGTGAATTGACTTTCCGGCAACTTGGGGCTAGCGCAGCAAAATATAAACCACTGTGGTGCATATTTTAGCAAACAGTCGCCTTTTTTTACACATCCAGCTGAGACAGAGCAACTTTCAAGCATTCATCCTAGTTGTTAAGTGTCTCCTTATTGGCAATAAGCAGGTGAAACAGTACAGTGTATTTTGCGGAAGATGATGAAAGACATTTCCTCCTCCGGGCTTGAGCTTTGAGACTCGTTTACTCCTTGAAAGCTTATGCTACAAACTAGAGGAGTGGAGTTTGACAGACTGGGCTCTTTATCAACCATCGAGGGTCTCCTGAAAGGGACTGTTCAGTCGTATTATCGGAGGTGAAGGATCACGCGTTTTCAGAGTCCGACCCTTAAGCTCTGCAAATCTGTCGTTGCTGGCAGTTTGACGTCACGCATTAGACTGGGCTCATTTAAAAGAATCCGGACACTAAAATTTCTAAAAAAAAAAGTTATTTAGGAGAACTTCCCTGCAGGATTTTTTTTCGTACGTTCAGCAGTCCAGACGTTATTGCTGTCATTATTGTTTTATTTCCCGTAAGGCCCATATTTCGTAATATTGGGCTGTAACAAACACAGAGTTGACTTAATTTTACTAGTGAGGGAAACTCGCGGAAGGTAACATCTGACCTACGAGAGGTTTCAGTCTGCTGTTTATGGTTGAGCGTCCTACTCAGCTACACAAGCATCTTCTTCTTCTTCTTCTTCATGGTCTTTTTTTTTCCTGGTCTGCCCAGATACAGCGATGCTGTGGAGGAAGGTAGGATATGTCAACGAAATACAAGACCTCATGCATTATGGATAGCTAGTCGTAGGGGAAGCGCCTTACGTAAGGAGCCACTGCTTATATAATTACAACAGGACTTGAGAATGATTAGTGTGGGTGATTTGTGACTGAATGCAGCTAAGTAGGTTTATGTTTTTTCTTTAGTGTGCTTTTCAAGTAAACATCACTGCAGCATATCTGTGTGTGTGTGTGTGTGTGTGTGTGTGTGTGTGTGTGTGTGTGTGTGTGTGTGTGTGTGTGTGTGTGT